>VWZP01009962.1:886-30365 GCA_013396995.1 Dicaeum eximium
TGGGTGTGGAAACCATGGCATAAATCTGCCCCATGTAATCTGCATCCATAAGTCCCAGATGCACAGTGATACCCTGAATGGTCGCACTAGATCTCCCCATGAGGACAGCACTCATGCCATCACCCAAGTGACCAAAGGCATCCAGGGGAACTTTGTGCACCTTGCAAGAGTCTAAGACGACCATTGCAGCTGTGCAGACATCAACAACTGCTGAGCCACAGGTGCTGGCTGCAAGCCGGCCAAGCAGACCTCCATCGGCTCTGGGGCTGGGACAGAAACTTGTATCTGAGCGTGCCTCACCTTCGCGCTCTGTTTCACGTTTCCCAAGCCCATCAAGGACTGACCATTGGCATGAACTGCTGCCTTACAGACATCTGCACTGTGGTTTGGCCTTCCACACCGAGCACAGACAAACAAGATATTTGCCCCCCTTTTCACCTTCTTTCCCTGTGTCTTGCTGGCTTGAGCATTCCACTGCTTCTGCTGCCCACCCTGTGGCCCTTTCCAGGCCGGCTGTGTGACAGTAGCGACAGCAGCCACCTTACAACCCATGGTGTCTACCTTTGCACAGGCCTCAATCATTGGCCGTATAGAAGGATCACCAGGAAGTGCCTGAATGATTCTCCTACACTCAGCATTACAATTCTTTTTGTCAAGGTGCTTAAGCAACAGAGTCTTTGCAGCCTGATCCTCCGCCTGCCTCTCCACTGAGGCAGTCAGCCTCTCTGCAAATCACAGGAAAGGCTCATCAGCCCTCTGTGCCACAGTCAAAAATTACTCCTTCGGAGCAGCCATCTCAATGGTTTGTACTAATGCTGCTATGCCTGTCTCCTGGCACAGGTCGAGCACAAGATGGTAAAGGGCAACCTGATTAGCAGCAGCAGCAAAATCACCCGTACCAAGCAGTACATCCAGTCCTATCGCAATCACTCTGGATACTAATTGCCTTCACTTTGACTCAAAGAAGTCATATTCCACAGGCTGGAACAAGACCCAAGCCATACGTCAAATATCATAAGGTACTAAAACATTAAAAACTCTAACCATCTGCATAACTTCAACAGACCCCAAGCCATATCTGCTAACACTGTCCCAGAGATCCATCATGGTTTTCCACAATAGGACTTGATGTGTGTTTTAATTATCACCCAAAATAACAGGGAAAGCCTGAGGACCTCCTGGTAAAACTGTGTCACCTGCTACAGGTCTGAGATTCATGGAACGCGGTGGCGATGGAGCCGTGCTGGCCGTCACAGCTTGGGCAGAGGACTCTGCAGCCGCCGCGGGCCCAGACAGGGCACGGCAACCTGGCGCGGCACGGAGCGGGGCTGTCTCAGGCTCCCCCGCCCCTGCTCGGGGAGGGAGGGAGCCGCGGGGGGAGGCGTGGCATGTGGAGCCGCGGCCCCGCCCCACGCCCCAGCCAAGAATCCAGATGATGGGAGGGGCGGGGGGCGGCGCGCACAGCATGGAGGGGAAGTGCGCATGGCGCCTGGCAGTGCAGGGCTGCCCAGGCCCGGGCCCGTCCCTGCCGTGAGGCCCCTTGACTTGGCGCAGCGAGTGCAGCGGGCGGACCTGGTGGAAGTGCGGAGCTGCCCAAACCCAGGCCAGTCCCCGCCCCATCAGCACCCCAACTTGGCGCAGGAGGGTAGGGACCCACGGACAGGCTGGGGGAAGGCGTGGGCTCGCCTCACGCCAGTGCCCCCGCCGAGACGGGGGCGGGGGTCGGCATACAGCCCATCAAAGTCCCGCTGACAGCACAGCCTCCTGTCCCAGGTACCACCTGCGCCGAGTCATCAGGCAGATCAAACTCTATGTCCACTGCTATGGGAGAATATTTAGTAAAGACCCCACAATGCGAGCACTGAGTGGTTACAGAAGCACATTTGATCCAAGCTTCGGACTGATGCAGCACCTCCCCGTTCCCGCCCAGCACCGGGAATGCGCAGGGGGAAGGTAATTTCCCCGCACCCTGCTGCACCCAGGGCTCGGGAGTGGGCGAGCCCAGCATCACAGGCTCCTCAGAGCCCTCCGAAGCCAGCAACTCTCTGGCCTCCTGCCAATCATCCAGGAGCGACTCAGCTCCCATAGCATCGATCTGGGGCGGTGAGGAGGGCTCAACCTCTCGCAGAAACTTGAATTCCTNGGGGCCCCCGCCGAGACGGGTGCGGGGGTCGGCATACAGCCCATCAAAGTCCCGCTGACAGCACAGCCTCCTGTCCCAGGTACCACCTGCGCCGAGTCATCAGGCAGATCAAACTCTATGTCCACTGCTATGGGAGAATATTTAGTAAAGACCCCACAATGCGAGCACTGAGTGGTTACAGAAGCACATTTGATCCAAGCTTCGGACTGATGCAGCACCTCCCCGTTCCCGCCCAGCACCGGGAATGCGCAGGGGGAAGGTAATTTCCCCGCACCCTGCTGCACCCAGGGCTCGGGAGTGGGCGAGCCCAGCATCACAGGCTCCTCAGAGCCCTCCGAAGCCAGCAACTCTCTGGCCTCCTGCCAATCATCCAGGAGCGACTCAGCTCCCATAGCATCGATCTGGGGCGGTGAGGAGGGCTCAACCTCTCGCAGAAACTTGAATTCCTCCTCTGTCAGAATTGAGAGTTCTCCCGGGGGGCTGCAAGGGTCCGCCACGCTGCCAGCCGGGGAGTAGTCTCTGCAGTCCCAAACAACCGAGTTCACCTGCTTCCAGCACATAAGCAGGATCCTTACCTCTCGGCTATATTCCTCAGACAGCAACTCAATCAACTGATCACCCATTAGGGACCAGGTGACTTTAAAAAAAATTTCCCTAGCCTGCAGAAAAAAGCCCTGTCTTTTTTCCCAGAAGTACAAATTCTTCAATTCAGCCCGGGGAACTTGAAAACCCTTCTTCTCTAACAACTCCTCTGTAATTTCCTACTTGAAGGTATCGGTAGAGGAAACTGTAGGAATCAGCATTTTGGAAAAGCACAGCAAGAAGTCAGTAGGAAATTGGGAAAAGAGGGGTCACCTGACCAAACTTACGACNGGGGCGGTGAGGAGGGCTCAACCTCTCGCAGAAACTTGAATTCCTCCTCTGTCAGAATTGAGAGTTCTCCCGGGGGGCTGCAAGGGTCCGCCACGCTGCCAGCCGGGGAGTAGTCTCTGCAGTCCCAAACAACCGAGTTCACCTGCTTCCAGCACATAAGCAGGATCCTTACCTCTCGGCTATATTCCTCAGACAGCAACTCAATCAACTGATCACCCATTAGGGACTAAGTGACCTTAGAAAAACCTTCCACAGCCTGTAGAAAGAAACCTTGTCTTTTCCACCAGAGGTATAAGTCTTCCAATTCATCCTGGGGACCTGGAACACCCTTCTTCTCTAACAACTCCACTGTAATTTCCTACTTGAAGGTATCGGTAGAGGAAACTGTAGGAATCAGCATTTTGGAAAAGCACAGCAAGAAGTCAGTAGGAAATTGGGAAAAGAGGGGTCACCTGACCAAACTTACGACTGCTGTTGTTCCACTCAGTATCACCAGATGTCGTAATAGAGCATGACAAAATCACACAGACACGGCTTCCAGGCAGGGAAAAGAAAAAAGGACCTAAGTTGATTTTACTTAGTGCTTATATAGGATTTTGGGAACAACCGTGGATTGGAGGACAAGGTTACCACCTCTCCAGCCACACTGGTCAAGGGAAAAGTCCATCAAACCTTCTCTGCCCAGGAGAAAGGAATGAAAAACAAAAGGACGGTTAGCAAAACATGTGCATGTTTACATGAAACAGAGTGAGAAACTTTATCACAAAAATGAAAACATCAGAAGGTTGAAAATTCAGGGCCACACTTCTCTGGGCACCCTGTGCCAGGGCTTCCCCACCTTCCCAGGGAACAATTCCTTCCCAGTATCCCATCTAGCCCTGCCCTCTGGCAGTGGGAAGCCATTCCCTGTATCCTGTCCCTGCAGTTCCTGAGGAATTGTCCATGTCTGGCTTCCCTGCAGCCCGTCAGACCCTGGAAAGAACAACCTTCCAGAGCTGTGAGCTCTCCACACAACCTTTTCTCCAGGCTGAGCAGCCCCAGCTCTCCCAGCCTGGCTCCACAAAGGAGCTGCTCCAGTCTCCTCAGCACCTCCATGGCCTCCTCTGAACTCACACCAACAGATCCATGTCTTTTTTATGTTGGGGCACCAGAACTGTTCACAGAGTTTGAGGTGGGGACTCAGGAGAGCAGAGCAGAGGGGGAGAATCCCCTCCCTCACCTGCTGGCCATGCCGAGCCTTTCCCGCAGATATTTGGAAGTCTGACTCTTCCCTCATATAAAGAGAGGTATTTCACTTTTGCTGTCAATGACTTCATTGCAGCTGAGTCGTCAGAATATGTGCAAAATATTTATGAACTGGATGTCCCCTTTTATATACATTTGCCTTATCCTCATTTACGTTTTGAGGATTAGGGAGATAATTTTATCTTTTTCAAAGGACATAGAATACAAAATTGTAGCTCTAGACATTAAAAGATTGATGACAAAAGCTCCAAAGAAAAGGCAATTTTATTTCATGATGCTTTCTTTTTGCTGGCCTGTAGGTTTTTTAAAAAAAAATCCCTCCTAATTAAGATAATCTTCTGCATAGTGCCAAAATGAAATTCAACATTATTTTATTTTGGAAACAATGAAAAAGGAAAGTGTTTTTATTGAGAAGATGCTCCTGGGATTAGCTGGTGGCTGATAGCTGAAATTAAAGAGAATTCTCAGTAGTTTCCTGACTTTTCCCAAGGCCACTAACATAGCTGAACAACCAGACAGCTGACTGAGACCTCCCTGACAAGCACAATTCCAGTACTTTGCTATTCCGCTTATCAGAAATCAACATGTGCTCGAAGAATCAGCATTTTGAGATGAAAAAACTGTCCTCTTGGAAAATCTCCAACCAATCCTACTGATAACAGTTTTAAGAGCAGAGCACGACTTCCCTGTACAGTTGTCAGAAAACAGGTTTTACTGTAATGGTTCAACAGGGAACTGTCTTTTTCCAAGAGCCAAACTGACAAAAACGTAGATTTGAGTTCATGTTTTGTGTGAGAGAGCATGCTGTACACATCTGATAGAAATTCTGTAAGTGCTGATCAGATGTTATCCCAAATGTGAATATTATGTTGAAATTTCAGAGTCATAAAAATGAGTTCATGTTCCTGAGATTTCCCTGAAAATCTGAATTTTGCCTGAAACTGAGGATGTTTGGCTTGGTTAGGGCGGCTGGGTGTTCCAGATCATATCCATAAGAAGGATAAAGTAAGATGCACAGTGTATGAAGACATTGTATTAAAAAAATCTTTTCTTATCTTAGAATTCCACCTGAATACATCAAACTTCAGAGGAATTTGGGAAAGCTCTGGAGAAAAAGCATCTCTGATCATTCATCTGAAGTTACAATGCTGTTGCAGCATTGCTGTTACTTCTCACAGTTAGAAGCAATTTTAGTTTTGCAATTGAAATAAATAGGGCCAGGAGAAATTCTCCTTTGAAAGTCCTTTATTGAGGATCAGCTCTGTTGGGGTGGGAGCTCAGGGTGTGCACTGCCACCACTGCTCCCAGTTGGTCGACAAACAGGAGGAGGAGTCCACAGAAGTCCTGTCGCTTCTGGTAGGGCTGGGGTCTCTCTCCTATTGGTATCATCAGAAGGCTCGTGCTGGCTTGGTGGTCTAGGGGTGTCTTCTTACTCTAATGTCATTCAAGTTATGATGACTAGTCTGGTGAAAATTGGTGTCTCCTGCCTCGCTGGATTTTTCTCCACGCCTGGGGATTGGTTTTGGGTGGGTTTGAGGTTGGCTCATTGTTTTAGGGTGGTCTTTATTCACAGGTGGCTATATGATTTTAATATGGAAATATTGGCAACCCCTTCTGGGAATTGAGGAGGTCGGACTGGGGAGCAGCAGCAGAATCACCTGACGGAGTAAGGGAAGCAAGGGGTACAAATGGCTAAGAGTATGCGGTTAACACAGGTAAAACTATTGGTTGAACTCTGAATAACTGGAACTACCAGGAGGGGTATACAAACTTGGATAATACAAAGGGATTCATGAACTGGGAGTGGAAACAGGTGTTGAAACATGAACAGGTAAATACATGAACAGGTAAGTATATTCTAGTAAATGAATAGATAAATGAATTAAACTTCTATTTTATTCATAACACAATCATGAACCAATTTTATGCAAATATCTCACATAATATAGCAAATTATAGCCAAGATACTATTAACACCAGATCAAGTAATTATCTGAATTGCAACTTATGTGGGTCACTATTCAGTGTTGGTTTATGCCTTCTACTATCAGTCTTTAGTAACTCACTCAAAAGGTTGAAAAGACTGTTCTCTTCACCATTTCCAAACTTATTTGCTGTTCAGTAACTCTTAACGTAATTTATCCTAAATTTAAAATATGAAGATAGAAACAGAAATTCAGACCAAAATACTTTAAATTTTGAAAAATAAATAAGGACTCTGAAGAGCAGTACAGTAGTGAGAAGGGCAAGAAAAGACTAGAGATAATAAAGAGGAAAATAGGAATGAAATGTTCAGTGCTGCTGGACTGGAGATGATAAAGGAGCTGTTGTAAGATCACAGGGCTCCATCCTGTTGGTATGAATCATTTACTCTGATCCATATGTTACACTAAATAAAAATTGAGTTGAATTACAGAATGCTCCTTCCTTTTGGAGGGTCTGACTAGTGTTCAAGACACTGAAACTTTGCTTACTGGATTATGAAATCACCAAATCGCTTTACTGGCATTATAGACTCATAGTTCACAGCTGCCTGCTATTTATTCTGAGTATAATCTCCCTATTTTTTCAGGAATTTATAAAGTGCATGTGAAAGGTTCCCTAAGGGACAAAACTCAGTATTAAAAAAAAAAAACCTTAAGACTTGAGTGATTTATTTCACAAAATTATTTATAAAATAAGAAAGTCACTGCTGCTGGTCTTGGCCTTGTTCAAACTGTAATAGAGCCAAAGCATGAATAGTTAATAGCAGTTATCTAAATGTTTGGGCTCCTGGAAATCGAATGAGAGTAAATAACCCACATGTATATGGTCATCCCAAAAGGATCCAGAAGTTAAGAAACTTATGGTCTAAATTCATCAGTGAGAAACATATCCTTTATGGAAACACATGCTAAAACCTTTTAGGAATAATGACATAAATAAGATCACTATTCCTAATGGGAATCTGTTTAGTCTGTGTTTATAATTTTGTAACTAATTACTTTTCTCTTTTAAAAAGTTTTTTTACAACTGGCAAAATTCAAAGTATTCATTTGCTCTGTATGTTCATTGCTTTATAACAGTTTTTGACAAGGATCTGCAGGAAAAGCTCTGAGCAGGGCCAGGCTCTGCTCCGGGCCCAGCAATGGCACCAGAGCCACGGGCAGGGACTGAGCCCAGGAGCTGCCCCTGCACAGGAGGCAGAATTTCTGTCCTGGGCAGTGCCCAGCCCTGAGCAGATGGTGCAGAGAGGCTGTGGAGTCTCCTCACTGGGGATATTCCAGAGCCACATGGACACACTGCTGTGCCCTGTGCTCTGGGATGGCCCTGCTGGAGCAGGGAGGTGGCGCCAGAGGAGCCCCTGTGGGCCCTTCCAGCCTGACCCATCCTGGGACTTCACAGCAGATAATGAAATAAGCACATTCAAAATTATCCCCCCCCACAGATCATTATAAATTCAGTGCACTGCCTAGAAGGGGCTCTTGGGAAGAGTAAATGTGCACTTTCTTAACAATTTCCCCAAATAAAGGGCTTCTGGAAATACCCACAATAAGAACCATACTAGTAAATGAACTCTCTGTGCTTGAAACCCAACCAAAAAATAAGCTCAACTGCTAACTGTATTGATAAGGAAATGAGAAAGTAAGACCTTTAGTCCTCAAAGGCAAGAGCTAAAAGTTTATAAATCACAAACCTGGAGAGACAGAACCTGATTCTGTATGAATAGACTGAGTTTATTCCAGCAGTCTTGCCTTATTTAATGGCAATTCTCTTTGGGTAAAGAAGGTTGCTTGCATTAGGCTGACTTTTCAAAGGAGCCTAAATAAGGCAGGTAAGATTCACATATAAATTAATGTTCCTTTCTTCTCAGGGACAGTGTGCACTCATTTAGTGTAAACAAGAACAAAATCCTTAAGCTTTCAGTGGGAGAAAAAATAACTCAGGTTCTTCTGAAAATCCAAGCTTAAGCTCTCAAGAGGAGAACACAGCATAAATAATACCAAGTTTCTTTATTAGAGCTCTTTCATCCATCAAACACCTGGAATCCTACACCATGCAGAGGTACCAAACAAGAGGATTCACACTTTAGGGTTCAAATAATGCAGGCACATTTGTATAGCCAGCCAGAAATCCCATTAATAACTTTTTAACAGCAGTGGATGTGTCTGTGTTTCATACTAAGGTAAATGTTCTCAATTCATGTGGTTATTACAAATCTCCACTATATATCTATATAATTATACGTGGGGATTTGCAGCTTCATGCATACATTTGCTGAATACTCAGCAAAGATTAATTTATTCAACAGCTCTTATAAAATTTATTTTAAAATATAGATTGAAAGAGTGACTGACCTGGTAAGAAACATTTTACATAGTGAAACATAAAGATTTTCTAAAGCATTCTTAATTTTTTTAAAACAAAATAGCTCTGAAAATCCACTGACTTTTAAAAAATTCGGTATATTAATTATGGCTGTGACTCATACAAATCCATCTTTCAGATATCTTGTCGTAAAATAAAGGTCAAGTCATGGAAAATATTAAAAGAGTACTCTTTCTTAAAGAGTATAAATGGTAATATCCATTAGTTTTACTTTTGAAAAACGGAGAACTTATTATTAAAGTTAATTCCTCATACCTGCTTTTGAAACTACAACCTTAGTGGGACTGTAGCATGTGGCTCCTTCTCTACACAGAAGGTCTTTATGATACACTCTAAAATGTTTATGGCACTGCTGGAATTTCATCAGAGTTATCAATCAGTGGTGTAAGAAAAGGGCTACAGTGTTCACCACCCTTTCACATCACTGCCTCCTCCTACTTGGAATTACTCTGATCTTAATCAAAATGAGAGAGAATGCAGAAAGTGTCATGCAATCCAACTTTAATTATCTGTTCATCATTAATTAGCCTTGAGAATAAATGACTCTCCTAACCATGAAATTACCATACAAAGTGGCACAGTCTCTAGCACTAGAAATCTTTATAATATAATTATGAGGAAATATTGTGTTTAGTTAGCCTCAATTTAGATGGTTCAAATGAAAAAAGGCAAAGGGATGTTGGTAAATCCATCTGCTCTCACAGTTTTTTCAATCTTTCAGGTTTTCTGGAAAATTGAAAAGGAGTGGCATAGTACAAGTGGAGCTCTTGGAAGAATAAAGTAAATAAAGCCAAATAATTCCATCTAAAAACTAATCAATTCATGAGGTTTGACACAAAGACATAAACAGAGGCAATAAATATATCACTGTCACCTCTATATTCCCATCAGATTACTGTGACAATAGAATTTTATTACCTTTATTTTAGGGACTATAATTTAAATGAGTGCCTGCAACCAAATTAACCCTTACTTATCTGCTGCAAATTCCTCATAGATTTTTAACACCTATATGAACATGTATCAAAATGTCAAGCAAAATAGGTACTTGAAAACTTAATTTGCGTATGCTGAATGTATTTTGAAAGGAAATCTTATTAAAGACATCTAGAGCAAGAGACAAGTGTGGAGATAAACCCAGAGGCAGATGAAAGGCATCATTTCCCCTCCCTCAGTGACAAAGGATTCACTTTTTCAGTCTAGATGAAGGTGATCTCAACTATACCTAAGCATGG
Organism: Dicaeum eximium; assembly: GCA_013396995.1. Classification (NCBI taxonomy): domain Eukaryota; kingdom Metazoa; phylum Chordata; class Aves; order Passeriformes; family Dicaeidae; genus Dicaeum; species Dicaeum eximium. Next base: position 10,751 of record VWZP01009962.1, read on the forward strand.
TTGGACTTGATCTTAAGCGTCTCTTCAAACCTGGTGATTCCATGATTCTGTGATTATAAGGCTATGCAGCTAAATTTGGAGGGTTGAAAGGGATGGGAGTGTGGACACGGATACCTGGATCAAGAATCATGTACACATTTCTACATGTTCTTGGCAAGAGTTTCTTGCAGCACACAGAAATCACACTGCTGTGGTGAGACCCCACCTGCAGAGCTGCCCCAGCCCTGGGACCCAACACAGGAAGAACCTGGAGCTGCTGGAGAGAGCCCAGAAGAGGCTGTCATTATCCGCAAGGTGGGATTCGTGATGTGGTTCTTTTATTTGATCTCCGAGTACAAAAGGTAAAACAACACCAGGGACTCAACACAGCAAAAATGCACTTTATTGAGTGCTTATCAGCACTAGTATGTGATAGAGGGAAAAGAGAAAAGGAAAGTAAAGTATAGAAGGAAAAGGAGGGATCAGGGGGATATAGCTACCAACGATGAAGTCCGCCCAGCCGTCCGTCGACGCAGGTGCAGGGTCTTCTGTCCATTGGGGAGATCTCGAAGTCAGTTAATTGAGAGAGTCTTTTTATAGTCCTTTGCAAGAGCGAGGGGCGACAGGCCAAGAGGTGGGCGACATCAGCAGGCATTGTTGTGAGGCCCAGTGCTCGAGGGAGCTGGAACAGAAGAGGTGTACGGTACAGTCCATTCCTTCTTTGCTTACGCAGCAAGGAAAGACGCAGTCCACCGTGATAAGCATCCATTGTTCTCAGGAACTAGTTCCCACAGGCACACCTGCAGGCAGCACTTGGCAAACATCCCACGTCAGCCAGGCCAGGATACAAAGTCCTTTTAAGATTTTAGAGTCTCAGTCTCTGTCTTTGGCGATGATTGTGAGGCAAAAATGAGGGATCTTCAGACCGACTCTTACAGAGGCACCAGGATGGTCAGAGGGATGGAGCAGCTCTGCTGGGAGGAAAGGCTCAGGGAGCTGCGATTGTTCACCTGGACAGGAGAAGCTTTGGAGTGACCTCAGTGTGGCCTTGCAGGGCCTGAAGGAGCTGCAGGAAAGATGGAGAGAGACAATTGACAAGGAAGGGAGGGAAAGGACACAGGGAATGGTTTCCCACTGCCGGAGGACATTGTTAGATGGGATATTGGGAAGGAATTGTTCCCTGGGAGGGTGGGAAGGCCTTGGCACGGGGTGCCCAGAAAAGCTGTGGCTGCTCCTGGATCCCTGGCAGTGCCCAAGGCCAGGTTGGACATTGAGACTTGGAGCAGCCTGGGACAGTGGAAGGTGTTTTGGGACAGTGGAAGGTGTTCTTGCCCATGGCAGGGTTGGGACTGGATGAGCTTTAAGGTCCCCTCCTGCCCAAACCATTCTGGCATTATACAGTTCTTACCCTGGGAAGATTCACATATAAATTAATAACCCTGGGAGAGGGCAAGGGGCTCAAAATCATAGAGTCATTTTCAAGCGGAAGAGACAAAGTTCCAGGAGAGCCTTGGCTGGGGAATTATGTTTGTGTTTCTTACACAGAGTCCGAGTACATAACTCAGTTTCATATTTTTTCCCCCACTGAATACCCAGGAAAGTCAGGATTTGCTCAGTTATGGAATTTATGTGTCTTTATTATAATAACTCCTGAATCTGTGTTAAACTAAGTACCTAGTACTAGCACATGTAACACATTCCAAGCCCATGAGGATTCATTTCAAGTCGCCCCATCCTGCCCCTCAGAAGAGCAGAATTCCCACCTGTGGCTGAGGTACTGCTGCATTCCTGTTGCTCTCTTCTGCATGGGCAGAGCTGGTGGCCTTCCAGTAAAGTTCATTTTGTTACTTTAATTATGTTTAATTTCTTTGCACAGATGCCCTCTTTCTTATGCCACTGAATTGTTCTACCTGCTAAAAGGCTATCAATCTATGCAGCATTGGAGTCCATGTGTACAGAACAATTCACCACTCAGGATTTCATTTAAAATGCACCTTCCTAACAGGTGCAAGACTACAATTATTCAAAGTAGATTTCATCAGAGATCTTCCTCATTTTACAAATCATCTGTGAATGGCATCTCTATCTTCTTTTTTTTTCATTGTACAAGTTAGTGCATAAAATGACAAAGACTGTGTAAATTAAGTCTATATATATTTTTATTTCAGAATAATTACTAATGAATTCTATAAGCTGTGAAGCTGTAGCAACACACACAGTGAGAGAAATTAAAACATTATTAGTGCCATGGCTATTATTGCTCAAGCTTTAGTAAGACTGATACTGGAGTGCATGTTCAGCCCTTTTATGGTGGGAAGTAATACAAGCAACATTTATGAGAAGGGATAAAAGTTTCAGTAATTTTTAGCACTGCAATTTCTCCTTTTTTATTCTAAATCTGCTCCATGTTATTCAAAAGGGTTCACAGTGTCCTTTTGGAAACATTGCTTCCAGTTTAAATCAGTCAGAGCCAGCAGTCAGAAGAAATGCATGGCAACAGGAAAGGTTCCTCATCTTATGGGAAGTCAGACTCTGGAGATGGAACATTCAGTACATATTTCTCTCTGAGATTCCTGATTAAACAATTACATAAGGAAAGAATGCCATTGTTGTTATCTCCTTAGCAATTTAATTCCAATTCCCCAAATTAAAAAAGGTTCATTTTCTGAGATACTTCCCAGTCAGAAGGATTAAAGGTTCCTCTGTTGGCAGGAAGTTTAAAAGGGATAACCTTGTTAGACTCAGCGATATGAGCCATATACTTAATTTTTAGCAACTTGGTCTTTAAAAAGTAGGTCAAGTTCTTTAGGAATCGTAAGCATAAAGCTGAAACTTGTATTCAAAGAAGAAGCAATATGTAATGTCCTTTTTGAAGAGACAATAGGCTGTTTGGGATTGCATTCATTAGTGCAGTGACTAAAAAGACAGGAATGGAATCCCATCCCATGGAATGGCAATGCCATGGGATCTTCTTCTTGACCTGACTTCATACCTGCTTTCATAGAACAAAATAATTAAGGTTGGAAAATATCCTTAAGTTCAACCATTCCCCATTCAGCACTGCCAAGGGCAGCACTAACCCATTTCCCCCAGTGCCACATCCACAGGGATTTTCAATCCCTCCAGGAATCGGGACTCCATTCCTGCCCTGGGCAGCTGTGCCAGGGCTTCCCAACAGTGATTTTTTTCTCTCCCAAATATACAATCTAGACCTCCTCTGGCACAAATCTTTGCATTGGAAGAGCTTGGGATGTCTTCAGGGACTTGTATGCGTCTGCTAAAAGTCAATGCAAATGAGTACAGTGATCTCCCTGATAACACCAGATATCTTCATTAAAAACTTGCTCTAAAGAGCTATGAGTTAATTTGCATGGGGGCCAGGATTTCATCCCTGACTGACAGATGCATTTCAGTTCCTTCCAGCTCGGAGGTTCTGTTGTCAGAAATGGCCACATTTTCAGCTTTTCAGCCAAAAGGAGCAATTAGGAATGCAATCTCCTGTTTTCCTGCACTCTTTCCACTATATGTATTAAACTTTGTTCATTAGTAGCAATGAACATTTCTAGCCCTTTCATATCAATATTTAAAGTAATATATATGAAGAAAAACTTATAGGAATTATGAAATCAGTAACATATGGGTAATAAACCCCCAGAAGAAAGGGTATCTCTTGCTCAGCTTTTCTCTAGGAGGACAAAATCAGACAAGGTGTGGCCTAAAACAGCTTAAAGGATAAATAACATTGATTTTCTGGTTTTTTGTCCTTCTAAACAGTGAAAATATAGGAAGTGTTATGAGTAAACCAAAGAAAATGCACTCATAACTATGTGGGAAAATAATTATTAGAGATAATCCATGGTAAACGAAAAGGAAAAAAGTATTTCCTTTAAACTAGAAATTAATATAGGCATGTAAATATGGATCAATACTTAGGATTTGGGAGAAATCAGTGTGTCAACAGATGCTTCTATAAGCAACTCTGAATATGGATTTTATAAATCAAGCTATTTAGAGGTGGAATTTAATAGTGCTTTTTACATATTATTGAAAATATGTATTATATTGAATAAATATGCATACCATAATTCATTATTTACAGTCTCCTACAAGAGAATAGAGGGTAATTTTCCTGTCTGAATGTTGATTGAAAAATTACAATTTTTTTCTAAATATACCACAAAGGGCAGAAAATACTAAAAGTATGTAGAACAAATTAAAAAATTATTTAAATTAATTTTTAAAATTAAGCCAGACTTTTTCTTATGTTTTAACATTTACTCCTCATGCTTTCATTTCCTTTCTGTCAAGATAACTAAGTCACACTGCAACCAACTGAAGGACCTTAGCATAGGAAAGAGAGGCTCAGGTGTAAAAAATGTTATCAAGATGTAAAAATATCAAGTATGGCTGGGATGAAGCCAAACTATACTTGGTGATGCCCAGTGACAGGACATCAGGCTATGGACATGAACGGAAAGTAAGGAAATTCCACCTAAATGGAGATAAACTATTTTTCTGGTGGGGATGATCAAACCGTGGAACAGGTTTCCCAGAGAAGCTGTGGAATCTCCATTTTTAAATATCCTGAAGATGCATTCAGATGCAAAAGATACATTCAGCCCAAAACAACACTCTGCCCCTGATGTGAAGACAGAGGGTTTGGACAAAAAAATGTCCAGAGCTCCCTTCCAACTTAAACTGTTCTGGAATTTTTACTTCAACTGTATTTTTACCTTCAGTGAAACACAAGCATTCTTTGCCTACCCAGAATATATATCAGAGTTATCACAGAGAGGTTTGGGCAGAAAAGGACCTTAAAGTTCATCTCCATCCACCCCCTGCCATGAGGAGGGACACCTTCCACTGTCCCAGGCTGCTCCAAGCCCCAGTGTCCAGCCTGGCCTTGGGCACTGCCAGGGATCCAGGAGCAGCCATAGCTGCTCTGGGCACCCTGTGCCAGGGCCTGCCCACCCTCACAGGGAACAATTCCTTCCCAATATCCCATCTAACAATACCCTCTGGCAGTGGGCGCCATTCCCTGTGTCCTGTCCCTCCATCCCTTGTCAATTGTCTCTCTCCATCTTTCCTGCAACTCCTTCAGGCCCTGCAAGGCCACACTGAGGTCACTCCAAAGCTTCTCCTGTCCAGGTGAACAATCTGAGCTGTCCCAGCCTTTCCTCCCAGCAGAGCTGCTCCATCCCTCTGCTCATCCTGGTGCCTCCTCTGGGCTCTCTTCAGGAGCTCCAGGTCCTTCCTGTGTTGGGTCCCAGGGCTGCTGCAGCTCTGCAGGTGGGGTATATTTATAAATAGAAACACACCCATAAAGAGAAAGTTGAACAATTATGTTGAAGGGTTTGGAACATTATTTTATTCTCTGGTGAAACATGGTCTTTAATGGGGAAGGCCCATTTTAGCTTTCCAGCATTCTGGGTTTTTTCCACAAGCAGTAAAATTTCCAAAGAAAAGACAGCAGGTGAAGTTTCTGATATCAAACAAAGTTGAAGCTGCATGCAAATATGTTGGCACACAGTTGGAGTGTAAATTGATTATGTAAAGAGAAAGTTCCTTAAATGTCTGGCATTTCTTTTCTTGTTCTGTCCTTTCACTTGTGTGAAATATTGGTGGGACTTTATGTTCCATGAAAATATAAATACATAGCGAGTGTCTTCAGAAAAAGAGAGAGGCCTTAAAACATGCAAATGTAATTATGTCCCTTTCCAGCTACCATGTGGAATGTAAAGAGCTTTTTGCAGGGGTAGGGATCAGTTCTACTGTCTTGTCTGGCTTGGATACCTTAGATACCTACATGGACTCTTCATATAAAATCTTGAAACACATGCTGCGCTGCACCCTTGGGCTCTCCACAACATGGACTTTTGTTAAAATTGCATGTAACACAGGCCTGGCATTACCACTCTTATTTCATTAAATCCTCCATTTCCAGCTTATCTAGTTATTGCAATGGCTCTTTGCTTTCCCTTTTTCATTTCAAGTAAAGATTAGACCTGAAAATTGAAAACTTGTTTAAAGGCCTCCAGATTCTTTCTCTAGTGCCCAGAAACATTTTTTTTCCCTTTCTTCTACTATAGGCTCGGTTCTCTGATCTGTTAAAGACATCTGTACTTGGAAGAAATTATCAAACAAATAAGCTGGACAAATAAATGGTTGACATCGCATTTATGTCTGTTTATGTACATCTTCATTGTTTCTTTCAGTGTTCATAACAATAGAACTAAAATAAACTAGCAAATGAATATTAATAGAACACTTGAGGTATTTCTTGCATATCTCAATTATTTTAGATTTTAGTAGTATTGAACAAAACAGGATATTAAATACATGGAGAGGGTTAGGCTGTCAGCAGTCCCAAGCCTGAGGCAGACAGCAAAATTCCTGGATTACAGGAGACAGGACAGAGCAATCCCAACCAAATCTTCTTTCACTTTAAGAGCCAAAGGGAGAATCCAGATGTATTTTGTAGAACCCCAGAATGGATTGGTCAGGAAGGGACCTTAAAGCCCATCCGGTGCCACCCCTGCCATGGGGAGGGACACCTTCCATTATCCCAGGTTGCTCTAAGCCCCAGTGTCCAACCTGGTCTTGGGCACTGCCAGGGATCCAGGGGCAGCCACAGCTTCTCTGGGCACCCTGTGCCAAGGCCTCTCCACCCTCACAGCGAGGATATTTTTCCTGATGTTTGCACAAGGTAGTAAATGCTCTGATGCATGGAGAACATCTCATAAACAACAAAAACTCCAAACCACCAGAATCAATCAACAACCTGTTCAGTTTGGGTATAAAGCTGGGGATGCAAACATCGGGAATATTTCTCAACAGGAACAGAATGGTGACATTAACGTGCATCTCTTCACAGTTCATTTCATTAGCAGTTCTCCAAGCACTCCAAAGAATACAAATACCAGGATCACCATTTTATTACTGAGGCTGAGTCAGAGAGCAGTGATTTTCATCAAAGACTTGAGAAATCTAGGGCATAAATGGAAACAAAACTCAGCTCTTAAGGGTCCTGGCTCACTGCTTCGCTTCTCATAGGTGAGGCTGTTCTTTAAAACCAGCATGCCCCAAAGAACACAAGGGGTGTATTTACTGGAATAAAACAACAGCCTGGCTTTACCCATGCATGTTGTAGCCCACTGTAATGTTTCAGCCAAAATATTAGAGGAAGTAAAAATAAAAAAAAGGAAAAATACAGTCGGTATTAAATGTCAATCTTAGGCAGTTCTATTGAGGTCAGGAGAACTGTTACTGTGTCTGTGACTTGAAAATTTCCTACATTTATTCTACAACTTTCTTTGTCCCCAGCCCTGGAGATGCCCAGGGAAGGCCTGAACATGGCACTCAGTGCTCTGGGCTGGGTGACAAGGTGGGGATCAGTCACAGTCTCCACTCAATGGTTTTGGAGTTCTTTTCCAACCTTAATGATTCTGTAATTCTTTAGATTATTCTCCTATTGGTAAATTATATTATTTCAAATGTAGAGTCAATACAAGACAAAGCCTTGATATGAAAGTTCCACCTGGAATTCCATGTCTCTCACATCCAGATTTCTGCTGTTTCAAGTACACCACTGAATAATGCAAAAGGAGAGCCAGCTAATACATAGGGGTGTGCTCATGCAAGGTTTGCTCAGTGCTCACTGACCTCCGGCACTAGATGCTTCAGTGTCCTTATGTGCTGATATTTCTGTCAGACAATGTGTGCAAAGCCCTTGCCAGACTTCTGAGGTGAACCTGCTCAGCACCAGGGATTTGTAAAGGAAGCCTCAATTTTTTACTTGAATCACACCTGAATTTTAGATCTTATTTCATAACCCAAATCAGAAGTGAAGTTTTTGAATCCTCTACTGAGCGTCAGTTTCACATGAAACTTTTTATCCCTACCATAAAGTAGAGGGAAAGTTTAATTTGAAATTAAGTCTGCAATGTTGTTAAGGCTAGAATGTAAAGGTATGCATTGTACAAACCTAGCAGTATTGTTAAACCCCTATTTCTACAGGAAGCTTGCTTTGATAGAATTTTAGAACATGGGATAATTCAGTCTGAAGGAAACCACTTGCAAATCTTACATGTTACTGCATTCTAAATTAATTATAAGATTTCAGAGAAAAAACCTGAATAGTTTTTTCAATTATTATTCCCTGAGAAAATAAATATTTAAAATATTTCTATACCAATATTCAAGTCATATTCAGGTATTATTATTTCCTATTCAAAAAAGATACATCAAAATCATTAGTTACCCCAGCACTGTTATATTATATTATATTATATTATATTATATTATATTATATTATATTATATTATATTATATTATTATTACATTACATTACATTACATTACATTACATTACATTACATAACATCACATCACACCACACCCACCACACCACATTATATTACTGAAAGAATATAGCTACATATTTTTAGGCTGTTTGAACTTTCCCATCAGAGGTGACATGAAAGTTTCAACTCTTTAGTTTACATAAAACAAAATCAGATGCAGTTGTAAGCATATTTAAAACAAGATATTCAGAATATAACTGATGTTCTTATGTAATCTGCTTTTTCTTAGACTTGTATCTGTATTATTTTTCTAATCATGCGTAATACCAATATTCTTAGTCATAAACGCCTTGTGTTCTTAAAACTACTATGATTTGAAAGAAATTAATTGTAGATTCAGGTCAAAATGGAGTAATTTTACATTTTTAAAATTTTACAAGGTTCAAGTTTTGCAGCATATCGAGTGGCATTATTCTACTAGTGAATATAAACAGACTTAGAAACAACTCACACGGTCCTACTGATGGACACATACTTCAGTCTCAGGCTGCCTGCACAGGGGTTATAATGAAATATTTCCTATAGAGAAACCATTTATTATGGAAGAGTGAAAATATTTTGGATTAAACACTGTGGTGTTGCCTGTTTTATTTATCAGATTCAATGTGACAATTTTTTATGGTGAGTCAAGTAGAGTTTATCAAGTAAGAGCCACCCCAAATCTACAAAATGCCTACAATTTGCTGGCTTTGCAACCAGTGTCTGCATTAGTTATGTGAACTGAGCTGAGATTTCAGTAAAACTCTGCAAGGCTCCAAAGAATTAAATAAGGAAGTATTATGTTTAACAACCATGTCTTCTGTGGGGTTGGTGGTCAGAGACAGGGATGACACACACACCTCAAAGCTTCATGCGACAAACAGAGTGTTTTATTGTTGAAAGCTTTCTTATATAGGGAGTTCAAAACTCCCGGGTCTCAACTGCTGATTGGTCTATCCCCTGAGCCCAGCTCCTGACCAGTGAGGATGTCTGCAGCCCAGGAGGGAACATGATTGAGTGAAGTCCCTGTATAGATTTAAATCCAACCTATCCTTGCCTACCCAGGGACTATAATGCCACAAGGAAAAGAAGATCTCTGAGATTTTTTTATAAAGTAACAGAGTTCACAATCAAACCTGAGGTTCCAAGCTGTCCAAGCTGGAAGGATCTGAGTGATCTATTCAGAGCAGTTCATCAGGACTGAAAACTCCTCATTTCTACCTCCACGTCCTCAGATAATGCAATACTGATGAACTCAGGCCCAGGAGGAGTAGATGGTGTTAGTGATAACATGAAAAGAGCCCAGTTAGTAACACTTGACTCTGGAGTCAGAGCTGCTCACGGAATCAATCAGCAGATGAATGCAGAAGCTCAGCTTGGTCTCTAATTCCCTCATCTTTTTAGCTGGCAGTGACTTCTCCCTCTTGCTTTCACTTTGTTGTTGTTGTTGTTATTATTATTATTTACAAATTAACACCTCTCAGCTAACTGTGAAGCAGGAAAAACAAACCTATATGATGCTATCTAAAACTCCCAAATGACAGGTGCTCCCAGCTGTGCTTGGAGCTGTTGATCAGGGATGTCTGTAGGACAAAGGGAGAGGCTCAGGTGGCACAGAAATGCTGGGATGTGAGTGAGCTGGGGAAAAAAAAAACCAAACCAAACCAAACCAAACCAAACCAAACCAAACCAAACCAAACAAGCAAACAAACAAAAAACCAAACCAAACCAAACCAAAACAAAAAAAAAAAAACCACCAAAAAACACCAAACCAAACCAAAAAACCAAAAGCTTGCAAGCAACTCATTCAGGAGGCACTTTGGGATGCTCAGCTCAAGCTGAGAAGCCAGAGGCAAAGCAATAATATATTAACTATTTATTGCAGACTGAGGGAAATTTCCGAGTCATTTGGGCTGCAGACATCTGTCTTGTTCTGGCTACAAACATGCTGCTGAGGAGAATATTGTCCCCAGCTCCTTGTTATACCTGCTGAAATTTACTGCCTCCACATTACTGGCAAACTCCTCATTAGTCCCACCTTGACACATTGTTTTAATCAACCCACTGATAAAACTGATAAAAATCGGTGGGTGCCCATACAGCAGCCCAGACAGCCTGTTTGGTACCCCAGATATCACTGAAAACAGGAGACTTACACTTATAATGGTTCTGAGATTATTAGATATTCGTTTACTTATCCTGAAGATATTAAATCTCTAACAGAAAAAAATATATTTTTAGTATACACTCAAAATATTTTAAAAGTTATTACTGATTTCAAAACAACCATATTCCAATCATCCTTATTTTAAAAGGCAGAAAAGATCCTTGAATACTGGGAGATAAGAAAATTACTGTGATTTTTTTCCCGGAGGATGGTGAAAGGAATACAAAATAGTTTTGTTAGCAGTAGGGTAGATTTTAATTATATCTTCCACAGTACTGAGTGATTGACCTTATATTCCTTTAATTTTATTCCAGTCTTTTGAGAAGTGAAGTTTGCAACTTAAAAATAGTTTGGGGGTTTTTTTTCTGAGTTTCATCACTATGAATTCTTAGACTCTGAATTTGTCTTCATATTGATTTATATAGCATGTTGGGTCTCAAAAATATTACATAAAATACTGATATAAATGGGAAGAATTAAATTTTTTTTTTCTTAAATTAAAAAACTCATTGATGTAAACTCTGCTATTGCTTTCTTCTACCCATAACTTGCTTTGGGCATCACAAATGATAAATGTTGCATTCTTTATGAGTTTAGGGTACAAAAATATACTGAAGCTCTGTCACTCTTAACTTCACCTTATTTTCTTCTTTTTTTTTTTTTTGTTGCTGTTACTTGGTTTTTCATTTTTACATTTTTTGTAGAGCGTCTACTCTGTATAAGGTGAAAACTTTGAGAATTCTAAAGAAATCATTCCTCTCTGTAGTAAATTATAACTTCCACTAAATGCAAGACTATGTTGTTGATTGCTATGCAATCAATTTAATCAAAATCCTTCCCTCTCTAAATTTTCTGGCTGGAGGAGTTGCTCTGTTATATTTATAATTACCATCTAAAGTGCCCTTTCCATGGAATTCTATTGGTTCACTTTAATGAACATCTTGGTCTTAATAAGTAAAAAATCACACCAAGATGTTGTCTGACAATAAGAAAATTACCAGAAAATCTTCATGGAGGTTCAGAAATGACCTGGTGAGGAGGAGTGAGCTGACAGGGTTTTCAGATTATGGGGACACAATAAACAATATAAACAATGAGCAATATAAAAAATAATAATAATTTGAAAGAATCAAACAGATTGACATGAGCAAAATAAAATATGAGCAATGGAAGACAAAACTAAACACAGAGGGGAATAATCTAAATTCCCTTCCCCTTCAGAGCTGCAGAACTCTACATTAACAAAATGTGGATTATATTTATGTCACCAGAAAAAAGCATATGGTTGAACTAGAAGTTACTCAAAGAAGGACAACAAGAATCATCAGCACTATAGCATGGCTTTCTTGCAAGGAGAGATAATTTGTGTGAAGCATCTTCAGCTTGGAAAATAAATGACTGAAGGAAGGGAGAAAAATGGCCTATACAGAATTAGTGGGACATAAAAATCTGAAGATAATTTCAAATTTCTTACACTTATATGAGCTGGAAATCAACCAATAAAATGAGGCTGTGTAATTTCAAAAGATCTTGAAGTTTTCTTTTTTTCTCCCTAAGTCTGGGGTATCATGTCACAAGAAGCCATAGATACTGATACAAAGGGATGGAAAAAGGTGTTCAATAAAATATACATGCATTGGTGGTTCCCATGCCATGTCCATTAGCTGAGTCCCTTTATTGGCAATTTTTAGAATCTGGTCTGTTTAACAGAAATGATTATTTTATACTTGTTCCATGTCTTTTATTGTTTCATCCATAAATTGTTGCTCTCCTGTGTTGGCATGGCCCATCTTCAGCTCTCAGGAGATTCAATTTTCCCCTGTGGGGAGTTGTTTTTGTAGAGCTCATGGCTGCTTGTCTGCATGCTAAAAACACACTCCTTGTATTTCTATATACAGCAACTCCTGAAATGTCAAGGATTTCAGTTCTAATTTTGCAAGCAGAGATACCTGTCTTTTTAAATGGACACACAGCAACAGCCACAGTCAGAAGTTACTTTGTCTATGATAAAAAGACTCTCAGCTCCAAGAACAGCAAAGCCAGAACACTCAGTACAGCTGTGCTGCAGCAGTGTGTTGTGAGGAGTCAGATCAAACATTTCCATCAGAAAAAGAAATTTAGAGAATTTGTACTTTGCTTCAATCCAAGATCCAGAATTGAAAAAAAAAAAAAAAAGTTCAATATTTCCACAGTGACACAGCCAGAAAAAAGCAGAGCCATGCGACCAGTTCCAATGCCAATGGCAAGCTCAACCTTGATACCTGTTTGTGTAAGTCTGGAATGAACACTGATGCTAATGTGAGCATATAGGTGTTGCTCACTAAAGCCAATCCATGTGTCTCACAACCTGTGTTTGTAACTGCCAGCTCACCACTTTACAAGGTTCCATATCAGTAACATCACTGAAGCAGAGGAACAGAGAAAGTGAGCAAGAAAATGCAGGGATATTTCTCTATGTATTGGAAAGCCTAAATACCAGCCAATGTCTGGAAAAAAATATGTACTGCATTTTCCTACCACCTGGAGGTGAAAAAAACCACTCTGCTTGTCACAGCTAACTAGACATGTTAATTTTATTATCATCATTATTCCTTTTATATTGCAACAGCACCTAGATGATCGGGCTGGGAGCTGAGGGGCCCACTGTGGCATGAATTGAACACATAGAACACAAATACAGCCCCTACCTCAAATCACTCACCTGCAGATGTCTACAGGGAATTGAAGTGCAGCTTGGTTTTAAGGGAGATTTTAGTGTAGAATTTGGTGCAAAATGTCTCATGATACTCTAAAACAAACACCTGTGCACAATATGCATTATTATCAAACTTTCTTGCTCTGCACAGAACAGTCCTTGTCTTTTCTGGGAGGCTCCAGTGACTAAATAAACCCCAGCCCAATAGGAGAACAAACAAACAATCTCTGTTTTCTAAATGTGCAATGCCTTGTTAGACACTGTGTCAGGAAAAATGCCTGCATTTGACAAATACCAGGTGTCACTACTGTCCAATAAAATAAGTGGCATTAACAACCTCTCTCTTTTCCAGTAACCTCTCACTAAATTCCAGCAGCAAGGCTGTTTGGCTGAAATTTTGGTCACCTTGCTGGCATTCACCCTCATTATAAAGAATATTTTCTTTTTAAGAAAGATTCCAAACACCCAGCTGCCACTTCTAGAAACACCAGTGAACACTAAAGTCACAGAACCACTGCATTATTTGGGTTGGAAAAGTTCTCCAAACTCATCAAGTTCAGCCTTTGATCCATCACTCCCATGCCCACTAAACTATATCATGAAGTGCCACATTAGCTCATTTGACTTCCAGGGATGGTGACTTCACCACTTCTCCAAGAACTCCATTCTAATGCTTGACAAGACAGTACCAGCACTTGTTAACAGGGGTTGCCCCTATGACACCACATTCCCTTGTAGAATTAATGAAACAGTTTCTTCAACTCAAGAAAAACTCACAGCAAAATGATAGTTTTGGTTGCAGGATCTCAGTTCTCTAGTACAAACCAGGGAAAAGATCATCCCAGTTCATTGATTGCTCACCTGGTGCTGGGTAGGCAGAGACCTCACACCACCTCTTACCTCAACAGACAGCTTAGAAATGCCTTGACCGATTCATAGTAGTGAATGATGCTGTGACACCTGCAAATCTGCTTCAACACCTTTTCCCTGGTGTCAGGCCCTGCTGCAGCCCTGTAAATAATGCAGAGTTTGCAATGTGAGGTCTGTTCAGGAATTTGATGATAAATTATTAATTATGTTCAGGCTATTCTAAGGCAGACTGAGGCATCACTAGAATCCTGCCTTAAACAATGATGAGGACCAGATGCTTCAGAGAACAAATCACAAAACACTGATCTATAAAAATCTATTTCTCAGCCCCACAAATTCTTTTCAATGGTGGCTTTCATGAGTTAATTACATCCTGCTAAAAACTAAATAATGCAGCTCATATGTCTGCTGCAAGGTTTGCTGTGCCTGCCACTGGGCCTTCTGATTTATCATCCATTTAGCATCATGTCCACCTTATCTGATAACATCTCCTTAACTAGGTGTCCACCCAGGCAGGGCCATTCATTGATGCTTCTGACAGTGACACTCAGTTATTTTTTATTAAAGTGCAGTAGTTAGACAGTGGAACATCTGACAGGTGGATTTTCTAGAAAAGAAATTAACTAGTTTAAGGTTTTAATTTTCACCTATCACACATATTAAAATGGTATATAGAGAGAGTTGGACTCTGATTTAGGTTGTTATAGTAATGTGCACAGAAAGTCCAAAACACTCAGGGTGTTGTCATGAAAGATTGAAAATCTGGTGTATTTACATAGAAGGAGCTAGGAAATTTTATGAAAGAGTTGTAAAAATGGTATCTACAAAACACCAACATGTCTCATCTGATTTGACTGTTTGGCATTTTTAACTCGCAGAACTTGAATTAGTGAACGAAGTGAAGAAAGATGCTTCCTAGGACAGTAATATTAAAAGGTAAATAAACACAGTTAGCACTCACCCTTCATGGAAGTCATTGGGAAACCAAAATACCTCATAAAAAGCTGACTAAATAACCCTCCATTGGCTTCTGTGCTTTGCTGATATAAAAGGCTGGGCTCCTGTGCCAGATAATGCATTTATAAATCAATGTAATACCCTGGCCCAGCTGACAGCAGTGTAGCTCCATTGAAACACCTCCAGCTGTATCCAGGCAACACCAGCAGCTCCCTCACACGGAGCAGGTAAGAAATTTGTTTACCTGCAAGAGGACGACACCCTGAAGTGTCCAAAATTGTCATAAAACCGAAGCAAAGCAGATTAGCATTAGATTACCCTCAGTAAATAAACTTCAAGGCTGCTCCTATTTGTTTAGTAAAACCTGGAATTGGTTATGATTATTTTAAAACAGGGATATGACATATGGTATGTGCTGCAATAAAGAATTTTTAGTTGATTTTATTATATCATTTACAAAACAGAATAGCTGGATTTACAAATACCAGCTTAATTCCCTGTGTTGACACATCTGTGACCACTACAGCATAATAAAACTGGGAAGTTTTAATGCAAGTTGATCCTGAAATAAACCATTTTTAGCACACTGATAGTACAGAAATGATATAAAGCCACAAAAAAGACCCTGGTATTTATTATCGTTATACTTCATCGCTCCAACTTTTTATTTGCCTTCATCGTCTGAGTCTGACAAAGTAAGAACAGAAAAAGTTTTTCCCTCTCACCCCCAAGAAAAGCACAGTGATGGAAGGAAAAGCTGTCTGGGTCTACAGAGCTTTTACAAGGGTATAAAAAAGGTTTATGGCAGAAGTTTGGCATCTGGACTCTCATCTGAGGAGTTGGAGGGAAGGAATTTGTTCTCGATTATAAAAACCCAAGTCCAGAGTACTTGCTAAAATCCATATTTCTCAAACAGATTGTAAATAAAACTTCATAAGGTACTTTATAAGGGTGAATTTCTCTGTACCAGTACTCATTTAAGATTGCAGCAGGAAAATTTCCATACTAAAATAAAAATAGCTAGTAATAAACTAAATCAAAAGTATTTCTTTATTTATTGTAAGTTTGATTGCACATTTAAAGATTTTTTAGATATAGCACCAATAATTTTTAAACTCACAGGTGCTGTCCTATATAAAACCATTTTAATACAGTTATAGTTTTAAAATGAGTGGTTTAATTAACTTGTATGTTTGTTTTGGGGGTTGGCTTTTTGTTTGGTTTTTGGGGTTTTGGTGGGTTTTGGTTGTGGGTTTTTTTGGTTAGTTTTCTTGGGTTTTTGTTTGTTTGGGAGGGTTTTTTTTTTTTTTTTTTGGTTGTTCTTTTCTGGTTTTGGAAGTTATTTTCTCCCTTACGCAATGATAAACATCGATAAAGTCTTGAAGAAGTAACAGCATTAGCCATAAAATACCCAACTGCACTCTCAGAGTAGAATGCAGGTTTTATGGTCACTATTCCACTTTGAATTTAGTATACTGTGTCTTAAAGATACATTTTGGAAAATGAATGCCTAAGCACTACCTATGGTTATTTGGGATGCACATCAAATATTTAATAAATGCTTAAACTGCAACTTGTAGACCAAGTACCAGTAATACTTTTGAAAGCAAGTAATCCTTGGGTCAGCAATCAAACAACAAATCAAATATCAAGAACCTTTTGCTGAAGGTGTACGTACAGATAATCAAACAATACTTCTAATATTTTTGTCTTATTTTTAAAGATTTACTTCTGTACTTCTGAAGTAATGTACAGTTATATAATGTTTAAGGCAATGTCTATGGGAACGTTCATTACCAAGGTTTTCCACTGCCCATTAAAGAAGGTTTTATTTTATGCTTACACTGAGCACAGCTGTATCTTTCTTTGAGAAAGCACTTCAAGATTTTCTTCAAAATACCATGTTAGATTTTACAAATACTGAATTTCCATAGTTACTAGGGCACTAAAAAAGAAGATATTTATATAAACTGGAAGCAGAACAACTCCAGGTACCACTCTCTTAATTGTTATACACTGCTATCCCAGTCCTTATGTAACATTGCAAAGGCAAAACACTTCGGATCTTGTTTTTTACTGCAGAAACTCTGTTCTCTCCTCTAGAAACTTCAGGAGTTACAGGAACAGAGAGGAAGGAAAGGAAAGAACTTCTCTGTGCAGTACCTCACAGAAAGGGCTAGAATGCTGATGGGGTCCCTGCTTATTTGTTTGGTGATGAAATCATGCCCAGAAGTGACACATTCCGCCTTGGCTTAGCCAAGAGGCAGCTCTATCCCTTGGATCTGTGGAAAAGGAACAATTACCTCAGAAGCTCTGTCTCAACTGTTAATGTAAGGCAGCAGGAGCCCTCTGCATCTGCCAGTGTCATGCAAGATGAGCTTTTAGCTTTAATTGCATGCCCTTTTCATGGATTCCCTCTCTCATCTCAGTTTTCTCAGTGGGCCTTCATGTAAAAAGAGAATTCAGAAACTACAGATTAGGCCCACAGAAACAGCCCTGGCAGGCTGGGCTATTGGAGCCACTGGTTTTGTCTGTGGCATGCACTGGCTGCAGCTTCACTTGCAGCCCCTACTCCCATCCCCTTTGTGACTCAGCTTTCCAGAGAGCAGCATTACCTTCCCTGCAGAGCTCTGAGAGCCTCTGCAAAGCCTGTGGGAATCATTGATTAAGAGGCACTAAAGTGTTTCTCTCATCCTCTTCACATTACCCTCTTTTGTCCTTTAACCCAGATTGTTTTGATCACTTTAACTCTCACTCAGTAAAACACAGCTTGCCTCTCTCCACTCAGATTCAGAACTTCTTTCAGAAGGATCTGAGACATGCAGGTACTAGACATAGCTAGCCTATGGCTGAAGGAAGGGGAAATAAGTGAAAAAACACTGCACATTGTGCTCTGCCAGTGTTAGACACCACAACTGCATTGGAGGAGTGGAGCTGAAGGTTTTTTGTGCTGTTGAGCTGCCTTGAGCATCACTGAACACAAAAACCTGCAAAGAACAGCCCACCTGTACCCACTCTGTAAGTGTGTATCACTTATTATTCACATGCTCTTTCATCTCTCCTGCTCTGAATGGTTCAGTCAAGGACTTGCTAATGAAAAAAAATTAATTGAGAGGAAACAAGAAAAAGCGTGCAAGTAATGGCACACCTGGAAGAGAGTAAATGAGAGAAAGTTTCATTCTGAAATGTTTTCCCCACAAAAAGAAAATGGTAAGACTGTGATGGCACATTTCAAGGGAAGAGTGAAATAGGTAACTTCTTTACAGGTCATTGCTTGTAAATGAACCATTAGGTATTAATATAGGCCTACGAATAATTAAGTTTATTAAAGTACAATTGAAAAGGAAAAGTGAAAAGGAGGCTCAGGGGGGAATCTTCTGGGTCTGTACAGAAGCCAGCTGCAGCCAGCTGTATTCCCCTGCTGGCCCCTCCTTCCTCTGCATCGCAANAACGTCTTTACAGGTCATTGCTTGTAAATGAACCATTAGGTATTAATATAGGCCTACGAATAATTAAGTTTATTAAAGTACAATTGAAAAGGAAAAGTGAAAAGGAGGCTCAGGGGGGAATCTTCTGGGTCTGTACAGAAGCCAGCTGCAGCCAGCTGTATTCCCCTGCTGGCCCCTCCTTCCTCTGCATCGCAAGTGGCGGTGGGAGTGCCTCCGCTGCCGACAGGTGATGCGTCTGGAGCCATTCTCTTCAGCCCGTCCATTCCCATCTGCAGGATCAGCACAAGCATCTGCATCACCTCCTCCCTCTGCCGCATGCGGAACTGCAGGCACCATGCCTCTGCTCTTTCAGTGCCACAGCCTGCAGTGCCCATCATGGCTGCCCCCCCCTGCCTTAGCGCTTCCAGCTGGCTCACCCTCCTCTGCTTCCTTCAGGCTGCCCTGTGTGCTGCTGCCAGGATGTGGGCAGTGACACTGATGAAGACTGACAGCCTGTCCCCCAGCAGGGGAGTGGCTGGTGGCTGAGTGCCGGTACCGAAGTGCAGCAGAATCGCTCCAGAGCCACCTGTGGACGCTGCCACCGTGTCAGGTGACTGTCAACCAAAGCACCCTGGAGGTTTTTGGGAATTGGTCAAATTGCAAACTCTCGAAATGGGGAATTGGGACTTGCTAGAGAAGATGGGGATGCCCAGGGGCAGAATTACCAACAACATAGAAACAGGGTGGAGAGACTCAGGGAAAAGTCAAGTAGTTGTTCCAGCATCTGAAGAAGAAATGCAGGTGGATCAGTGTAGCAGCGAGGAAAGGTGGTCAGTGCCGCTACCTTCCCTGCAAGCATCCTCAGAGGGAGAACATTTGGGCAGGCACACGACAATCACACACGCAAGCACACTACAGCTAGCAGGCAGGCAAGACACGGGAGGATCTTCTGTATGGACTTCCAGCAAGGTTTTATTAGGGTCCAGCGCTGAAGGGGTCCAGGGACAAAGACAAAGGACAGTGGAGGGTTCAGGGTATAAATATGCAAAAGAGGGGGTGGAGCAGAGCATCAGGGCCAATCAACTGAGGGCATAGGGGCGGTACAAAGGGCAGGAGCCAATACAGAGTGCCAGGGTGGACAGATAGGGCTACATCAGGCAATGGGGAAACAGGGAGTG
>VWZP01009963.1:0-45738 GCA_013396995.1 Dicaeum eximium
GAACTGGGAGTGGGCATTGTAATGGAAATATCTTTAAGTTGTTGAATTGCATTCTATGGAATTACTGCAGCAGGAGCCACCTGAACCAAAGGAGGACAAGCCTTACATGAAGCAGCCCAAGTGCTTAGTTGCCATCTGGGGTTAAACCATGAAAATCTTGAAGGGTGAAGAATGGAATGAGAATTTTGTTTCATGGGGTAGATGTGGCAACAGAGGTACTGCTGGCAGCTCATTGGTTCATACATTACTTTCACTAATACTGGGGCAGTAACAGGTTGTCCTGTGTAGTGCCATTCTCTCCCTTGAAAGTCAGTCAGATTTTACCAAGGAGAAAAAACCTCTCTTCCATGTGCAGTGCCATTTCTGTGTATTAGAGCTGGAGTGCCACTGAGCAGGCACAGAGAGCGGGAGTTGGACAAGTAGTATGTACCATTTACTTACTTGTTTTTCTCTTTTTTTTCTCCTCTCTTTAATTGGAGACTCTTTACATTTTTTATTTTACCTCCTTCTGCTCCATTTCCCAATCTTTTTTTCTCTACTGTTGTTTCCTCTGGGAATTTTTTTTCCTGTTCATTTCTTTTCACATTTTTGAAGCAAAAATACATCAGAGATGCTTTGAATTTGAAGAGAACTTTAAAACACTCAGTCTTTAAGGGGCTTCTGGGCTGATGTGGATTCACTTCTTTCTTTGGTGAGGAGGATGGGGTGGGCCCAGAGCGTCTGGCTGGTCAGACAGCCTTGGCAAGCAGGGCAGGTGCTGTCCCCAGCAAAAACCAGAACAAAGTAGGAGCAGCCTGGTGGGAGCTGCTCAATGGAGCTAAAAAAGGCACCCCAACCTCATAATTAACCACTGCCACCATTCCTCTGCCTCACTGATGGAAACAGAAATGCTTTAAGCATAATAGGAAATTTTCCCAATTTTGATATTTGGTAGGTGAACAAATCTGTGGTGATAGAGAGCCCACAGTAAGAGGCATGTTCTTGTAGTGTCTTACTAGCAAGCAGCATGGAGGTGACCTTTGGAAGCTGCATGGAAACCATGATGCAGCTTCCCTGGTAAGGCAGTGCCATGAAAACCAGTCATGTGAGCTAAGGAGAGGGAAATCAGGAGGTGGTGATTCCCAGTGCACTCCCCAGGAGCGTGAGTGAGTGTCCCACTGCAAACACACGTGCACCCTTCTAGGAGTTTACCATGCCACCAAATTAGCCTCTTAATAGAAAGGAAATGCTAAAAGTGAGTGCAGCCATGTGCGAGCATCCCTGAAAGACATGGCCTGCTGGCACTTCTTTGAATCTGGCATTTAAAATTGCTCAGACAGATGGAATGAAAGTATGTAATAAAATGTGACATTTTATTTTATCATCTACATTTGTTAAGTGAATTCTTCTGATCTTTCCCACTTCCAGTAGCACTGAGTGTGAGTCAGATTCTGACAATTTGCAGTTTGCAAAAACCAACTCCAGGGGTCAGACAGAAAAACAATAAGTAATAATTAATTTCTGGACACACATTCATCCACAGAATCTGGTTATGTGTGTGACAGCTCAGCCTAACAGAAAAAAAGACACAATTCCAAAAAAGTCACAGCTTTATAGGCAATGATTTGCAGACTACTTCTCAGTGCCATTTGTCTACTTTTTGGTCTTCCTTGTATATAGATTTCTAAGTGTCAAGGTTTTACTAGGAATTCAGAAGAAAAAATATATTTGTTTTCTTCTGTCAGAAGTCAGTCACACTTGTTTACTTTGGTGTGTAACCCAGTACCTTCCCTTGGTCCTCTTCAAAGCACGGCTCCCTTAGATCCCTGTTGTGTCTCCCTCTGGGTGCTTTCTCCCTGCTGCCCTGGACACGCTCCCGGAGCCTCTGCAGAGCACAGGTACAGCTGGCAGCTCTCAGACTGCAGCACATTGCCACACTCATTTCACTTCCAATTCTGTTGCTCAAGAGGAGCAAACCCTGAGGGTCAGCACTCTCAGCTTAGCATTGCTAATGAAAGGAGCTGGAAACCTGACATAAGCACAGACCGAGCCCGGATGCTTGGAAAGATTTCCTCCATCCCTCCTTTTGCGTTTTGGTCAGGGACTTCAGCAACCATTGTATCACTTAATGTTCATTTAGTGCTACATTGGGAATATTAAGCAGTAAATGATTAAACTTTTAATTTGCAATTAAATTAAAAGCAGCCTTCTCACTTCAAGAGAAATGTCATTGAGAACTAACTCCATATCTGACAGTATTTTGCAAACAGCTTTGCTGCAGTTTATAGGTAACACTTTTATAGGGCCTAGCCCTGAGTTTGCAATGAGTATTGCTTCTGCTACAAATGCAAACAGCCTGCACTCTGAGACATGGCAAAAATACCTGTACAGAGGTAAATATTAATTCCACTGTGGCAGCAAGTAGGAGTTCAAACTTCAGGGCAGAAACTGCTGTGTTGATGCTTTCTCAACAAAACTGAAACATACCTGAGCCTTGAAAGCTGACAATCTAAGGATTGTGGTGTTTACGTAGATGCTTACAAAAATGCCTGGAAACAACCATAAACTACTAAAACATGTTGTCACTTTTTTATTTCCGGCACCGATTTTTCCACCAAGAAGCCAGAGTAGCCAAGAAAGTACTGTCACCTGCTTATAAGTTGTAGAAATGTGATCTCCTGATCCCACCAGGTTTCAAACTCCTGAAAGTTCAGCCCTCACTCCCCAAAGTGTGGTATCCCTCATCCGTGTAAACAGAGAGAGGTCAGAACATCTGGGCTACCACTGCTGGCTGAAAATATATGGCTGAATATAAGTGAGGCCTCTGGTTTGCATCTCTTCAGTCCAGGAACAGTGCTGCAAGGGAAACCCCAGCACTGTTGTTGCTCTTGGTATCAGTGCTATCTCTGGCTATGTAGAATCACAGAACCATAGAATGGTTTGGAAGAAACCTTAAAGATCATCTAGTTCCACTCCCCTGCACAGGCAGGGACACCTTCCACTAGACCATGGTTCCCATCCAACCTGGTCTGGAACACTTCCAGAAGTTCTCACAACTTCTTTGGGCAGCCTGTTCCAGGGCCTCACCACCCTCACAGAGAAGAATGTAGATCATGTGTACTTTTAAGAAACTTGTCACTTGGTGTAACCTATGCTGTTTGATGGTGCTGAGGAGCAAAGGCAGTAAGTGAATGAAGCCCATTGACTCTCATGGCCTTCCTTTCCAAGCAGTCTAAAAAATACTCATGTATTTGGTGGGTATTTTCTTCTATATCAGAACTTGTGAAGTGAACGTTGAGCATTTTCAAGAAGCCAGCTGCAAGTGGGGACATTTTCAGCAAGTGCACCAAACACCACATAGGAAGAAGAGCTTCCATCAGAGGATGGTTGGATCAAAGTTGAGGTTTTGCTACTTGGTTTGGTTACACCTCTGAACAATACACAGACCAAGAATTATTTGCAAAAATTATTCAGTGACACATTTCAAATAATGAATATTTCAAGTGAATTATTATGGGCCATACTTGAATAGGAAAAGAAGCAAAATAATTGATGAATTATTCATGCAGCTTTAGCACTGATGTAATAAATATTACATGGTGTCAGAGGGAAATGAATTTTGAAATGAAGAAAGAAATTAACTATGAAGGAAAAGCACCTGAAAATTGGAGAAGGTGAATACAAAGATTTGAGATATGTGAATAATAATGAAGAGACTTAAGAGGGGGAAATAAAAAGGGTGACAACTCTGAGTCACTTCAAGAGGCAAAATACTCTTCCTCTTTAGTTCTTTCTCTACAGAGAATACACAAACTTCCCAAACCTCCTTCAGCTCTGTCTAAAAACAAAGTGAGGGAAACAAAAGACCCCCTAGAGTCAGCCATGTGGGAACATATTTAGATCTGGCTAAGTGAATTACATGATCAGAGATTTTACAGAAGGGCTGTAATATTTGCAGAAAAATGCCACTTTTAATATCAAATAATATCTTTTTTATTTTGCAAAGTGACTTCTCAACAGCTTAATACTGAAGTAGGAGAAAGGATTGTGTATTTCTGAAGGACAGAAACCATAAGGCTTTTATGGTGCTTTGGGTACACATTCAGCAGCTTTAGCTGCTCTGCCACTGATCACATCTGAATGGTCAGTCAAATCTGCTTTGACATACTGCATCAAGGAGCAAGAGTGTTCATTCCAGGTTTGCTCTTCTGCTCAGATGTAGTGTGTACAGATTCTCATGAGTCTCATCAGTTGACTCTTCATTTTACTGTTCAAAAAAACCACATTTTTTAAATCCCATTTCTGTGTGAGAGGAATTTAACCTTCTTTTTTTCGAAATGCATCCCTATTGACCTCTTTTTTACAACAGTAAGTAGAAAATAGGAGAGAAGAGAGAAGCTGAGAAACCCCATCATATTCCAAACAGATTTTGAAACAGATTTTTTTTCTGAAGTAGAAATGAGGACACGTTACACATTTTTTTCGCTATTGACAATGGACTTGGGCTTCTTTTAACCTCAGGAGTAACATATTAAAATGAAATGTTTTACGTTCGTCATTTCCGTAAATGTCTCATTTACAAAATCTGTCATGGGCACACCAGTTGCCTCCTCATTGGACATTTACCAGCCTTGGCATATCAATCCATCCCTTGCACATCTGCTCAGAAAATGTAATTAGTTATACCCATATGCTGCAGACGTACACGATAAAACTTAGGAAACAGAAAAGGCCGAGAGACTTGACAGCCTTTCTCCTTCCTACAATGTGTATTTTGTTGAAGACTTGGGAAACTGAGAAGCTTTTCTTGCCCTCTGCCACAGGGTGGGGATAGCACCGTGTCCTAAGCAACTTCCAGAGATAAGGCAAAGTAATGTATAGTTTGTTCTAATAGTGATCACTTTGGAAAAATAATTTATGGTTTAAAAATAGAATAGAATTCCCCAAGTAGAAGAACCTTCTTTCCCTGGTCATTAAAGTATTATGAACATATTCTTGCAAGGAAATGTTGCATAAGATGGACAGAGAGCCTCATCAGAAGTTTTGACATGGGAGGCCAAGATGAGGAGTCCTTGCTACACCAAATGACACTCATATGTAGCAAATATGGAAACCCTCAGCTTGTTGATCAGTTTTTTGTCAGGTCTGCTCAAGTTTGCTGGCACGTGGCAAAGGAGAGAGGGACTTAAAATCCAAAATAGAGCTCTGCCCCAGCAACCAAAAGTTGGTTCGATGGCATCTTTGTGCCACTGGCTTGTGGATAGAGCTGTTCTGTGTTCACCAGTGTTCAGCCCCTGCATCCACTGGACATGTCTCTGCAAAAGGGATGAGCAGAAGGCTGGTGCAACTCCCTTGGACTTCATTCAGGTTCCTTTTTTTCACTAGACAATAGTAATTGTCTTGCTATAGATACTGAAACAGAGCTGTTACAGCTGTGGTTTACTCATTGATCCCAGCTTCTTCAAAGTTCACCCCAAAGAATGAAATACACTCTGGATTGTTCCATCTCCATGGGATGGGATTTGCAGCTTTTCTCAAAATCTGTTGTAATTACTTAAGTTTTTCACTGATAGTACATGATCAGCCTCAGTTGGTGGCATGTTTAAAACTCAAGATTACATTTCAATTCTCAAGAGATCTGAGCTTTCAACAGGACCTCACAGGGTGGATCAGAATCCACTGGCCACAAGTTAAATAATACAGAACAAAACAGATTCTGTAAAGGCTGTTTTCATGTTTCTTCCTGAAATCCAAAACAATGTGTCACTGTTCACTGCATGAACAAAGTCAGGGTGATGTGGCATTACAGCAACACCATTTTAAGTTCATCTCTGACATACCACATTTAGTTGTGTATGTTGTTTAATGGCTGTACATTTTTCTTAAAAAAACCCCCAAACCCACTTTCAAATTATTAGCATTCTTCTACTTCAGTAGGAGGTTCAAAATCAAAGCTGCTGCACCTCCAGCCTCCACCTTTTCTTTTAGGATTAACTAGGAAAAAAGAAAAGCTCTCATAATTACAGAGATTTAGCTTTCTTTGTAAACTGGCTATTTTAAGATCTGTTTACAAGATGGCAATATGAAACATCATTCAAAAACAGTGTGAATTGATTACATTCTTCTGAAGAACATGTAGCAGTAGAATATGCATTTATAGCTGTTACACTGCCCTATAATTAAGACTTTATTGCTTCCCTTCTAAACACGTTGCTGCTGCTGAAGAACAGCTGAGATAATTTAAATGAAACAATGGAAAATTCTGCCCCCTCCCCCAAAAAATCACCTTCCAACGTTTTAGAAAAAGGTGGCAGAAAGACTGTGGTCACTGCCAAATATAGGAGTAAGTCAAGATACTGATAATAGTTTTCTGCTCCTGTTTCTTTTCAATGAGCAAATTCTCCCAAGATACGATTAATAATTTTAATGTTGATCAGTTGGGAGACAGTCTTTGGTCTCTTCATTAATTTCCATGGATCCTGGCTCACAGCATGGTGATGGTGTGGTCAGCAATCATATTGGGAATGTTGATGTATCTCAGAAAGAATGAACAAACCCAAAAACCCAAGAGGCACTATGTAAATACATTTGAATGCTTAGAATTACTCAGACACTCATTTCTGCTCTGATCTTAAATGTTTTTTAAACTAAAATTAATACCAATAAATTAGTAAAATAGCTGTACCACAGATAATAAATTATAATAATCTAGCATCTGGATCCGTGTTATTGGAGAGAGACTCCAAAGGAAAATCTTCAAAACCCTGCAGTACATTTGTTCTGAATAAATACTTTTGATAAATGAGATGACATATTACAAAGCAGAGATGAAAAAGTACTTTTTTCCATAAAGGTCTTCCAAAAGACAAATGCTTCTAAGGGCAAATGAACATATATAGCAATAGCATTGATGAGCTTTGTCAAATTACAGATGATTTTCCAGGCATGGAAGCCAGAATTCCCATGGCAACCCTCACGAACTTCACATACACATTCAGTGTAGGTAGCAACCCATATAATGCAGGAACATTTCAAGTTAAGTGTTAAAAACTAAGCTAAATATAATTTAAGCCATGAAAGCAAATATCCTTCTAATTGTATCCAAGGTATTTTTTTCCTTCCGTCCTATTTTCTGATTTTCTATATTCTGAAATCTGTGTCTAGATTGCAATCCAAGTGACAGATGCCAGTTATCTTTGTACCACTCCCAGAATCTGAGTAAGAGACAAAGTGCAGTTCCTCCTTTTGCTCCTCAGCATCTCTGGGCAGTGGGGTGGCCAGGAGAAGGGGAGCTGCCCTTGCCCAGCGTGTGCCTGGTTCCCTGCACGCCCTGTCTGGTGCCACCGCCTCAGTCCGGGCGCTCTGCACTCTGCTCCAAAGAGCCTGGTTCAACCTGGGCCACGTGCTCAGTGCATGAGCAGGAACCAGGGGCAGGAGTGCCTTTACAGCCAGGGGAAAAAAGGGAAAAAATGGCAGGGATGTCTTCTGTTGGCATCTCTGCATTTTAACCAGATAGGTTTTTTCAGTTTGGTTATAAGAACCTGGCTGAGACTTGCCAGGTTAACCCAGTACTGCCATTCTGTATGAGATATTCTGGACAGGGTTGATGATCATCTGTAGTGAGAATCGCTCTGCTTCAGCAAAAACTCACACATGAAGAAAAGGCTAATAGAAATAAAAGGTTCTAGATTCAGCTTGTAGCAGAAGTGTATTTCTTCATTTGGTAGACATGGATGTGACAGAACGAGGCACAACTGTATTTGTATAATATTTTAAAATTCTTTTAACAATTGCATGTCACAGTGCACAATTGTCATCACAGATTAGAAATGAGTTGATTTTTCTGCTTTAATGCCTCCCCTTTTATATTTCTCCATTAATTTTCTTTCCTACAACAAGATGGTAACAAAACAGGTGCAGTCATAGGAATAAAGGAACATCTGCAATGCACCAATAAATATTGAACAACTTACTTTACAATGTTGAGCTGTCACAATTAATTCATTTATAAAATTTGTCCTGTCCTGTCAGTGAATGAACAAATAGTCTCTGAAGAGCTGTTCTCATTTAGGTATTGTCTCTCAAACCAAATTGCAAATCTTTTTCTAACCTTGCTTTAGATTTACTGTTATATCAGCTGAGTATCTGCCAGGTTGTTTTGTTTATTGCAAAAGGTATTGCTGGTGGACGAAAGTAGGAGAGGATGTACTGAATTCTTGTAATAACTTTTCTCTTAAAAATATAATTACTGTGAATTTCCACTCTATTTCATAGTCTCGTATAATATTTTCTAGGTTCAAAAGGACCCTCATAAATTTCCCTCTTTAACCTTTTATCAGATAGAAACTTTGGACTCTTATGCTGTATTATTGAAGAATCAAGCAGTGAAAACAGAGGAAAAAGTAGTGATTCTGAAACTTCAGTGAGCTGCTGCTCCTTTAGAGACCCTGCCTGCCTTAAGGGCTCAGAACCACCTTTGTGGGGCCCAAGCAATTCTTATGGGCTCGTGGACAGGAGGTCCTGATGTTCAGAGCAGCTCTGGCTTTGTCTTCTAAGCTGACAAATAATGCAGTGCCTGAGTGAAAAAACATTTCTCCACTTAGAAGTGAGGAGCTTTCTGACAGCTGCACATGTACAGAGCATCTTGCTCAGCTCTCATTTTACATACTATTTGTTTACCTCCTGGTGAAAGCTTTATTTATTATTTAAATGAACACAACTCCAGGGTACAAATAAAAAAATTAAACATCTTATTTGTTTTCATTTGCAAAAAGAGACTGGTGAGATGCTTCACTTTTGCAAAAAAAAAAATTAAAAAGGAGAAAATCATATTGTAACATTGCAGCTACTTACCTTTTTCATTAAAGAAGTTAATTCAAAAAAGCAGTTCAGTTGCTCTTTAAGCTAGGGTGTTATAACAATTACTTAAGGAACAGTCAATCTTCCCCATATCACATATTCACCGTTGCTTTGATTCCAAGTTTCTTAGTTTGGTTTTAAGAGTTAATGATTTTCTAGTGAAAAGAGCAATGTTTGATTGTTCTTAACAATAGACCTTATTTTTGCATGATGATAGAGCTACTAAAAATTCAGGAAAATAAATACATGGTCACAAGGAGGCCTCTCTAAAACTGACTGCTAAAGTCTTTCCCCTGTAACTTACGGCCTAGCTACGAGACAAAGAAATTAAAAATAAATCATGAACATAATGAACATTTTTACCTAGAATGCAAAATGTCCAATGGTGCTTCTGATTCCCAAATGTCTCAGGTAACGATGTTCTAGTCCAGCAGAATATACAGATAAAATCAATGCAACACACAGTGGCACTCCCCATCTGAGCTAACCAGATGCTACATGTCCTTAGAGGTGCCTAAATTAGCAGCATGGTAGTGTTTTTTGGTTACACTCAAGTATTTCTATCCTTCCAGTAAGCCTGTTCAGGCTCAATTCCTTGAACCTCCACTTATCTGCTATTCAGAGTGTTACTGCTGTCTGTCTTGTTGCAATCCTGTTTATAGAACTGTACATTACAGAGAGATTAGAAGCTAAAAACAGCAGGCTAAATTGAGTATTAATAAATGCAAATAAATGCTCACTGGGGAAAAGTCAATTCTCCTATATATACACACTGATGGATATTCAATTATTCAGTAACCTTCAGAATAGCTCTGTGGACAGTTCTGTGGAATGGCAGCTCAGCATTCTGTAGTACTTCTGAGAATAAATTAGGAATATGATGATAAAAATCAAAGCATAATTATGACAACTTGTACATTTCTGGTGTGTCTGCATTTTGAACACTGGTTGCAGCGGAACTAGAAAATACAGAGAAAAGCAGTAACAATGAGCAGAGATGTGAAGTGCCTTTTGTACAATATGGTATTAAGCTATGGCTTTTCCTCTGGGAAAACAGGCAGTACTTGAAAAACATGCTAGAGGTCTGTAAATTCTTGAGTGGTACAGGGAAGACAAATAGGAAAGAGTTGTTCATCTCTTCTCACAATTTAATAGGAAGAAGGCATTACCTGAAGTTGTTGGGCAGCTGGTTTAGGAGATCACAAAATTATTGATTTTTCCTACATATTAGGTTGTAGAATTCATTGATATTCAGCATGGTAAATCCTATGAGTTTAGATTAAAAAAAAAAAAAAAGAAAGGGAAAGCCATTACGGCTTAATTATTAAGCACATTGATAGAAGCTCTGATGTTGAAAAAAATCATCAGGAAGGTACAGTGGGAAAAGAGCACAGTCGAGCCATGTTGTTCTTCCCTGCTTCCTGCAAGGACCCACTGCCAGCAGAGCTGGAGAAGACCCTGTGAGGCACAGCCCTTCAGCACTGCACTGCCCTTCTGGCACAGACTCACCTCTGCAAGGGCAGCTGTCCACACTGGGAGAGAATCATGCTCCCTGCAGGATTTCAGGAGCATCTTAACTGATGCTTCATAGATGAAAAAAAAGAGCTGAGCTTTCACTACTACTTCATGGGGGCAGCATGAGAACACTTTTCCTAGCACTGCTGAAAGGGTCATCCTGGTATTCCAGGTCTTACTTGCAATATGCATTTTTTAAGATCAAAGCCACAAAATCCTTGCTCAGCTTAGGTCCACAGCCACCCAGGAGCAGCAGCCATGTGCTTTGGAATTGTCCCCTGCAGCCATTAGGTGACTGACCTAATGCAAGCTCACAAAATGCCACCACAAAAGGTGCAGGTGATCGCTGAAGCCCTGCACTTCTGCAAGGCCAGAGCCCTGGTTAGGCTGTCTCTGATTCCTGCACCTCATTCTTTCCATATAAAGCCTGTGGCTTGCTCAGACCTTAACCACCAGGGAGAACTGCAGAAACTACAGCTGCAGTCTGGAGGACCTTTTAGGTAGAATAATTCAGTG
Organism: Dicaeum eximium; assembly: GCA_013396995.1. NCBI lineage: Eukaryota > Metazoa > Chordata > Aves > Passeriformes > Dicaeidae > Dicaeum > Dicaeum eximium. The sequence continues at coordinate 10,870 of VWZP01009963.1, forward strand.
ACTGGAAGACTACAAGAGATAATGCATGAGTGAATCAGTTAATCATTTTAATGCAAACCTATTATTTTCTTATCCCCTCCTCTTCCACACTGACTATCTAAAGAGGAAAGAAGTTGAGGATTACAGGAAGGTCAGCCGTGGGAGCAGAAGGCTTCACCCTGCAAACTCCAAATGGAAGTTCTTGTGTTGGCAGGATCAGTGCTGTGACTAATGGTATAACTGTGCAAACAGTCTGTTTCATGAACTGTCACTTTTTTCTTTATCCTTTAAAAAATATCAAATTGAAGATGTCTAATAAACATGTAAATAATGCAAACTGAAAACTAAATTAGCAATACTTTAAAGCAGCATTAATCTCACAGAATGTTTGGCATCTTTATATCTTATGTTGCCACTGGGCAACTAGCAAGATCTATTAAAATAATTCTAAAGTTCTAGTCTTTGAGGACTACATGATGTAATTCTACAAGTACAAGAAATCACTCAAGAAAGAGAATCTAAGAAGCATGCTGAACTACCAAAATACTTCTAAAAAAGATTAGGATACAGACTGATGACAAAATTTCCTTATTCAACTTTTTATTAAAATGGAGCTATTTTTACATATTTAAAATACTTTATATCAAAATTACACAATATTTATGAAAACAATTGTATGCAAATGCATAAAAAATATGTAAAATCAGAGCTAAGCAATATAAAGCAATATATAGCATGTTTCAAAATGTAGTTCAGGACTAGAATACCTGAGTATTCAATAAGCTGGTTTCCTGCATTTCACTGATTTTAACAGATAAATTTAATAATGTATCTGATCTCATATAAAGCACTTTGTTTGGGAGAAACTGCATGGAAAAGGCAGAGATCAAGCAGAGATATTACTCAAGGCCTGTCTTCAGAATCTTCGTCCACATGAAGATCCACTGTTTGAGATGCTAGGAAGGACTCCCATGTAGCAAGGCACTTAAAAAAACCAAACACATACATATGAGTACAGCAGAGAAATTTCTGTAAACTGTTAGCCAAGGAGAAAAATAATTATAAAATAGCCGAATACACAGACATTGTCACAAGCTGCTTTTGTAGGACCATGGTAAGAGCAAAATACGGTTTCCTAGGCAGCTCAGTGATATGCAAAATGTTAGCTAACATGCTGAGTGAGCTGTAAAGGTCAATTTTACATAATGACAAGCACACACTGTGAGCACGATAATTGTATGTTGTAGCATGGAAGATGCTAACATTAATTATGCTCTTCTTTAATCTCTTCCTTTAGTTACAGGCAAAGATCTGTTCCAAATAGAAAGCACATTGTTAGGCACCATTCCCTTGTAATCTCTGTGGATTTCTAACTTATACCAATTTTCCTTCCAAGTCAAATTAAACCTTTTTTTTTTCTAAATAAGGAGAGAATTCATTTTTCCCCAGAGTAATGGGAAAGAAATAGAACCAGAAAGGTAGGAGCTGGGAGTAGGGAAATTGTTATCCTTACAAGTGGTGTTTGTCAGCTTATGGAAAAATATATTTACAATTATAAAAACTATTTTTTTTATTTGAAGCATCAATTCTGCAGGCAGTGAAATGGAAAAAAAAAAACCAACAAAGCCCCCAAATGACTTTGGTTCAATTTGGCTTAAATTAGTGTTGGCAGCTTGGCAAGCCATTCTAAATCATGAATTAGTGTTGAGAGCCATGGCAAGGCTATCACGAGGTAACCTGTAGTGGGTCACACCAGGTTTCTTCTATTTCAAGTCTGTCAGTAGAACAGGAAATGCAAATTGCTGCAATAATTTCCTGGTTGTGATGCTATTGAAAAAAAGCCCTTGAATTGGAAATGTTCTTAAAAAATTTTGACTTACACATTCATACCTATTGTTCTTGACAATGCAGCTGATTTACTACTTACTCTACACAGTTTTTTTCATGAAGAATCTTTATTATGCACCATAAATAAGTCTTCTGAAATTTCCAAGGAAATATATATTAAAATCTGGACAGCACACTCCATTTACTTGAACTTTTAATTAAATCAGTGCCCTGAAAACAGCATTATTTCCTCACTGAAATTTTTTGCCATAAACTATTCAAGCCACAGCAACTTGCTAAGCCCAGCTCATTGAAACACCTTGTATGCATCTGTCACTGCTTAGGAGACATGGAAATGACCCTGCTTGAACTTGCAGCCACCTAACTCCATTAGACATGTCTTGTGAATGACTTCCAAACTCTGCCATTAAATATGGAGATTTAATCATACTACACTGAAGAGCTGGGCCCTGGTGTAACTGCATGTCTGTGTGTAAGCAGATGAGTGGGAGGATCTGATAATGCTAAATATAAGCTCAAAGAGAAAAACAAAGAATACACACAGGATGACTGGAGCTGGGGAAATCCATGATGATTCAAGGATACAGAACCAGGGATACCCATAAAATTAAGGGTGACAAAAGTAACAAGAAAAAGAAAACAAGTCAGCAGTAGCTTTGTCTCTAAAGACATAAGAAAGTAGAACATGTGGGTCTGCAAGACAATAAGAGCAGTTAAAACACCCTACTGAACAAAAGATCACAAAGAAAAAGTATGAGCTTTTTTTTTCACAGGTTTTTGGCTATTATCAGGCATGGTAGAGATCACTTCTGTTATTCACATTTTGTCCCCTAGACTATGGATACCATGAATTTACTGGCCCAGTCTTTCTCTTCAGCTCTTGCTGACAAACGCCCCAAGTAACTTCAGCTGCTATTGCACACAACATTATGCTGCTGTTCAGAGTCTAAGATTTGAATTACTGTGAAAAGAGAGGACTAACAGGGTAAGATTCATGTGGAAATCTGCTTTCATCATTGACTTTTTGGAGAAATGTTATTTTGAAATGGTACACCAGGGAGAAAAAATTAAGATACTGCCTTGAAATGCAGTGAACTGCAAGTGTTGAAAACTGATTTCTGATCTAAAAGGTCTTTTTGACCTTTTGTATAAAGCCTTTAAGTTTGATCATTAGATTCTCCCCTACTTCATGTGACACTGTGGCAGCTTAATCTATCTTAGAGGCTTGAGCTGGAATGTGGCCTCTTGGTTTTGAAATACCAGTGAGGCAGCTGGTAGCAATGTGTCTTCACTGTGGCACTCAAACTCATCAATTTCTGTTTGTTAGAGCCCTAGAGCCCTAGCATCCTAGAAAGCTGCAGTGAGAGGCTGGCTTTTTAAGCTTTTTGTAGGTGTGGTACAAGAAAACATAATTTTTTCTTGAAGACTCTTTCATTGGCTATGACAGATTTTTTTTCTGAACCACAGTTTAATTGAATTACTACATAAGTCCATGTTTTGTTATTCTGTAATTTCAGTAATGTGAATTAAAATACATGTATCAGCAATGGCTGCAATGTAAGAATGGCTTTGTGTTATCTGTGCAATACTGAGCCAAGCTGCACATGTTAAAATGCAGTCATAATCCATTGCTTAACCAGACAGATATGATCTACTGAAGTCTGTCCAGACAAAGATGCAAAGCATTTTTTTCACACAAGTTATTTGGCTTTTAATTTATCCCTGGTTATATAACCAAAACACATCTTTCAAAATGTAAGAGCAATGGTGGTTCATTTCACTGTCAGACATCACGGTGCTGCTACAGCTGACAAATTTTATAATTAACCACACCAAAACAAAACTAGGTCTCTGTGCCTTAGGCTCAAGCTTTTCACATTGTGAAGCATGAACTGCATAAGCGACATTTTGTTAGTGATGTATACTTCAACATTATTATGGAATGATTTTACTCCATTCTCCTGGGAGGTTGAAAATGGAGATCAAAATAGAGCCAGTTTTCACAAAGGAGACAGAAAGGAAAAAAATCCTAGAAAATCCAAACTGAGGAAATTAAAGGTGTTTGCACAGGATTGAAATTCATAATCCAATTACTCAAAAAAGCCCAATGGAAAACATAAAAGAGCCTAAATACACAAAATGAAATAGCAAGAACTTAAATAAGGCTACTTTACCTAAAATATTCTGATTAGTACTGGAGGACACATATCTATTTTGTAACATCATTCGAAGAAAATACAGGAAAAAGTTTTTCATATAGTACAATGGCATATATAACAAAAAAGGTGATTTAAAAATAAAGCATGTAGTAAACATGCTAGCAGAAGCAGTGTGTCACATGCCATGTGTGTTTCTGTTCCAATTCCCAGTTATCTGTGGCCACTTATGATGGCATTTTTGGGAGTAGAATCTGAAAATTAAGTCTTGTTTGTGTCTGAGAGAAACAGAAAGTATTTTCATGATATCTGTGTGCAGGAAAACAAAAACTAGACTGCACAGAAATAGTAATTCACACTCTAAAAAATATCTTCTCGAAATTATTTTTTAAAAATTTTAAAGGCTGAAGTGAATGAGGGTTCAAAGATGGATCTGCCTTTGAAGCAACATGCACAGGGACAAACGGGCTCAGACGGGGGAGATTTTGAAAATCTCATGAAGTTTGGTAGCTGAACTCCCAGGCATGGCTAAGGTAGGATGTGATCAACACACAGGAGCAGCCAACTTTCTGCTACATGACCAAATGACTGCTTAAATGCATCATTACAGAGACCTCTAGGGCAAATAACAAATCTCATCTGTTTTCCTACAGCTTTTACAAGACTGAGAGGTACATAAGGGCTTTGGAGTTAGAGAGAAGTTGCTGTAATGGGAAACAAGTATTGGTTTGCCCTAATGAATCTTTTGGATCAATTTATGTCTGTAGAACAATGTAGGTCACAGAAATATGCTAAATTGTGCTTGAAATACTTAAGAAAATCAGGAAACTGTTTATATTTTTGAAAAACAGTAAGGTGTGCCAATACCAACAAGAATCTGAGTATATCAAAGGTAACTGATTATCTGATTAAGATGCAAGGGTTTAACAAGATTCATTTCACATGCAATAAATAAAATCAAATGCTATGCTTTAAAAGAAAGATTCATCCATGCTCAAGAAAAAACACATTCTTTCACTGCCAAAACTAACTATCACCACAGATTAGGAAAAATACACCAATCTGTCTGCATTTTCTGGCATACCCAACAAGCAGTGGAAACCCAAATTCTGGTATATTTGCTGGATTTATAATGTGTAACTACTCTTTGGTTGGGCTGTGAAACCTAGCCACTTATTCTGGTGGTTTTCCTGAAAAGAATAGGTTACCAAAATTCATTGGCTGCATATGTACTAGCTATACTAAACACATGAGAAAAAATGAGAAATTTCGCATGTTTAATTGCTTCTGCTCTTTGAAGCCAGAGTTCAACAGTGCCTGGTTTGGTTCTGCTAGTCTGCAGCAGCAACACTTCAAACCTGCCAGCTAAATAACACTGCCAGCACCACCACTAACTCTGTATCCTGCTCTGGGTTTAGTAATGCTGCACCTTTAGAATATCAATTTCTAAATTAATGAAAATATTCATGGTGACAATCAGTTTCTCAGATGAAAGCTCCACCCTGTGGACAGTTTGTGATTCCAGCTGTTTGGCAGATGCCTCTTCTGGACTAAGCTGTCAGACAATGGTGTCATGCCTGAGGCCCGATGAAACAGAGTAAAATAAATGGTACAGTGTTAGCACCTGCTGAATCAATGCTATTTACTTCAGAAATACGAGTAAATTTATGAACTTTTAAAAATTAAAACCTTTTCATGTTGTTCCAGAAAGTCCTTCTTATTTCAGCATTTGTTACTACAGTATTTTTTTGGATTTAAGACTTTGTGGAATACAGAGAGACTTAAGGATGTATTCAACTCTTTTCCAGAAGAAAGTAAGTACAGAACTGTATGAACCACTGAGACCAGCTACAGGAATACCAAATGATTGGTCAGTCATGGTAATTCTTGGCTCCTAAATGATTTTATATATACTTGCTATACTTTATAACAAAGCTTGCACATTATCACTTGAAAGCTTTTGTTTTCATAGGCCTGCACAGGCGTTCTCAGTAAATCTGCAACACTGGGCTTTTATTCACATCTGTCACTACAGCACTGAGAGACACAAAACAGCTGTAAAACAAAGGAACACTTCTTATTCAAGTACAATAAATGCAGATAGCCAGTGAATTGGAAGACTATAGGAATAACTCTTAAATTTGTAAATCTGGAGAAACGTAATTACAAGTAACACTTTAGAGTAACACTTAATTAATGTGAACATTAATTCAGCTTAAGGAAGAGATACTCTTTTATGCTAGCTAAGTGATGCTTGACAAGTTGACAGCAGAAACCTTAGGCAACTACAATTATGGAAAAACCCAAACAAATATAAGGTCATATTCTTTGCCCAAATTGTGACAAAGATGAAATGACATTTTAGAAATTCTAGTGTACTTTGACATGCTGCAATGTTGTTTTTAACCACACTGGCTTGGGTTTTATACAGTTTTGAAGGGCTGCATTCTCTACTGCAGCAGCCATCAGAAAATACAAGATGCCTGTCTCTCATTACTCTCTGGTTCCCAAAATTGAAAGGATGCAGAGCATGACTGTGAACAGAAATGACTCCAGCTTTGGTTGTGTGCCTGGGAAATGCAGTCAGCAAGGGGGACTAATGAGAAGCACAGTGAAATGCTGCTGTAGAGAAGAGATTGGGACACTGCTCGTGGAGAGGCATGAATAGTTTAACTGAGGGGTGGGAGAAGTTGTGGAAAGGATGAGCAGCAGGTAGTCACTAAGTTAGAAAGCAGGAGATGATTCCTGATATGAGTTGGACAGAAGAACTGGGCAATGAATCACATTCATAGCATCCATGGTGCCTGGGAAAATGTACAGAACGTGCTTTGGGGAAGAGAAAAGGCAGGAAATAACATGAGGGATGTTAGAGCAAGAAAAGGCTTAGTAAGCATCAAATGGTGCATCAAAAGTCTGAATGAGTAACTTCAGATGTGAAAGAATGCTAATGAAGCAAGTAATAATTGAATAAGTGAAAAACACTGAGAGACACTGTGTTTGTGCATGAGTTTAATGAGTCAGACTCAAACTATTACATTTAAGGTTGGATTCTCTTTCCTACTGAAAGCATAAAAATAATTCTGCTTCTCAGGTTTCTGAGATTCCCTTCCTGAAGTTTCACTCCCAAACAGCAGGAGCAGATGCCAGAGCTTATTTTCTTGCTGCTTTCAGGATTACACACTTGTAGTTTGAGAAACACAGGCCTCTGACAGGAATCAGTAATAACTTCTCTAATAATTAACCATCACCATTAACCACGGGTCTTAAATAAACGAATTTTAGGTCAAAACTCCCAATCAAAATATTAACTTTATCAAGTTCTTTTGAATATCAGGATTAGATAATGATTTTCTGATAAAACAGAAAGAAATTGCTAAGTCCCCACTTTGCAAACAAGGAGTGATACAGTTAGCACAGTTTTGCTTATTATTGCAACAGCTGTAGTAAGATAAGGTGCTTTTTCTAAAATGTACATCTACAAAGATGTAACAGCAAAACCATTAAATGAAGATTTCAATATTCAAGAAAAGCACCAACAAAAGATCATGCCTCAGTATAAACCAAGCTGTCTGGTATTTCAGAGGCTATTTAAGAAGAACCTCTGTCAGGTACACAGACAGCTGAATAATTTTCTGCAATTTGTGCTTAAGAATAGTAATTTCATGTACAACATCAGCTTTGGTGTTCTGAATTAAACTTGTAATTCAGCAAAAAGCATTTCTAGACAGGAAAAAGAACCAAATAATTATTTTTATGTTTTAGCTAATAATTCGCAAAGATTCTAATATATCCAGCATTGTTTTAACATACATATTGCTGCTATAGAAGTCAGAGACCATCAATCAATGAAGACAATGTTAGAGGATGCCAAAAGCTTGCTGCCTGATTTCTGAAAATATTTTGATCTTAATATGTAACAACAGATTGTCAATGTCCATGCATCTCACAGACTGCATGTTAATTAATTAGACTTGATGATCAAGAGCTCTGTCTTTTCAATTATGTTGTAACAAAATGATTTTTAAAATCAGAGCACTGCCATTGGCTAATGCGCAATCCATAAAAGGCTCAGATTACAGGACTGAAGCTACAGATACCAAAACATATCTGTGAAAATGACTAATTTATGATTAATAGATGGCTTAGTGCATTCCATTTTTTTTCCCAAAAGGAAGGAGAAATTATTTTTAAAACTTCAAGACATCAGGGATATTTTCAAAATGCACATTTCAATCAACATTGTGTTCCCCATGAGGAAACTTCACAGAATGCTTAATGTATTTTGTTATATGTTTTCATATTTTCCTTCCTAGCATATATTCTTGGAAATTCTTACCAAGAATATTACCTGCGGTATCTGAGCTGAAAATAAAAATCTGACGGAATCACATTTAAAGGTTTTCCTCATTCAGGTCTGAGCCTTCCAGACAGCTTCTTCATGCTCCCACAGTAAAATGTTTCCAAACTGAAATATAGCAGCTGACACTGAACCGAAAATCATGTTCCAAATTGTTGTGGTTAGTAAAACAAGAGTGCCCTCTGTCGATGATGAACTCAGGATCAACGACTTGGGCACAATAAAATATATTCTGCTTGAAATCTGTCAAATTAAGGATAACTGCCTCACTGTTCCCAAAGAAACTGATCCCAAACCTACCAAATGTCTGAACTAAAATGGAAAAATTCCTCTTTATAGAGAACCCATGGACTTCTTCACTGAAATAATGAAAAAATAACATTTTTGTGAGAGTTTTACCTCTTCATAGTAACGGAGATTATTCTCAGCCACATTAGTGAATGCTGATCTCATATCCCACTGCATGTTCTGCTTCCATCTGTCCCAATCCGCTTTCAGAGCATTACTGGCACGTTCAACTTTGTCTTCAAGTTTCCCAATCTCTTCTAAGAACTAAATATTAATTTCAAACATTAAAAAATATTAGGAAAATCAACATTTCCAAAATTATGGAAATCAATTGAGTGTAGTGGAGACAAGAAGAACTGCAGAACCAAGGTTCGTATTTAACTTAGCAAAAAAAGTCTTTCCTCAGGGACAAATTTAAAATTAATTCTTAATTAATAACTCACTACAATTTCTGAAATATTGATAACAGAAAATATAGACCAGAATCAAAGTGTTCCTGGAGATATATTTTTTCACTGAGAAGTTACAGACTCTGGCACCTCTTCACTAACACTTGACATTAATGCATCAAAAAAGAAATATGTAGAGGGCTTTACTGAAGCAGAATCAATTGTACAAATTAGATTTGGCCAGAAAAACAGAGAAAATCCTGACAGAATCTTTGATAACAGGAGAAAACAGAATGGGGAGAAGACAGTAGAAATCAAAATCACAAACTCTCTGATTTCTTGCTGTCACATTACCATCTTTTCTTGTGGAACTGTGTGTGACCATATGAACGAAAAAAGAAATACAGAAGCAGAGAAAGAAACCAAATGAAAGGACTTCTACAGAGAAGAAGCTCTTTCACAGCAATCCAGGACCCAAAACTTTGAGAGCTACTCTACAGACATTACTTGCTTCTAATTACTGAAGATGCACAAACTGACTTGCCAGCTAATGGGAGTAAGAGGACAGGGGCCCTGTCTTTAATGAGTTTTTCTGGTCTTCTGAGTAATTTGGTTACCTATTGTCATTTACTCATCAGCTGTGTCTGTTCTGGCTGGCACCGGGTCACAGAACAAGGTACATCTCCTGTGGCTACAGTGCAAAATCATCTGCTGGGACTGCAGAGCCACTGTCTGCAACAGGAGGGAAGGCAGGCACAAACACCACCAAAATAAGGAACATCAAGCAGGAAAAGTTAATTCCTCAAAATGCTTCCATTGTAACTCAGGCTCCATACACTTCTTCATCCTTATATTGTGCCATAAAGCAAATAGTTTCTTCCTCATACCACACCTGTGTAAAGTTGGATAGCTACTTTTGCCTTCTGCAGAGCTGGTGTTTTCATTGATAGAAGTTCAGGATTCAAGGACTAACTGCCAGGATTTTTAAGGGATGCTTATGCTCCTGGTAGGACACAGAAACGTCAGAACTCAGAGCAAGACATGGAAAGTCTGGTTGCACAGCCTCCAGCTTGGACCATGCAGGGGAGAACAGTGATTGAGTGCACCAGCAGTGATGCTGCCATCAGACACAAACTGAATCATCAAACACTGCCTGAAATGGTCACGGAACCTGGATCCCATTCAGCTCTTAAAGAAGCCAAGAGCTCCTTAGCTAGTAAAACTGAAAATTTCATCTGAATCGATGTTATCCACAGTCAATAATAAGCATTTTTAGTTAGATTTGATTTCTACACTGATTTTCTTTGCCACACTCTAGATTAATGACATACTGGTTATTAATGAGGAACAAAATGAAAAAAAAAAAAAAATTCTACTTTACTGAAAAGCCCAAGTTCAGTTATCTGGCCAGACTACTAATCAAGCTATAGACAAGGGTAATTTCAACTACCAACACTGCATTCAAAATGAAAAGGCTAATCCAAAGTTTAAATGTGAGGGAATTACCTTTAAAGGAATTACAAAAAACTGGATCTGGTATTTTGAGTATATTCCATGCTAATTGCCTTTCCTTCAAATACCAAAAAATGAATGCACACAGAATACTGAAAATGATGACATTTTAAAGATGATTTAGAGTAGGAAAGGCAGTTGAATCCATTCTCTGCTTTAGTAAAAAAAAAAAAGTTCCTATATGGGAATGCAATAGTCTACACACATAAAGAACTTCTCTTACTTAGAAGTCCTGGCTGCAGCAGCTTCCCCTTACCTTGTTCTTTATAACTTTATAACTTTTAAGTTATTTTACAGTTTGTTTTTGTCTAGCCTTTTCTAGGAAATACAAATTTCTTCCATACTGTAGTCAGAACATGATATGGACAGGTTATACAAGTCTACCTGGACATGCAGTTTAAACATCCCACTCTAAAGCCCCAAAGAAACTGCGTGTTGAATTAAGGCAAGGTTGGACTTAAGGTCTAAAGGCAGCATTATGCCACATGTCACCACGTCAAGTAGACACATTCAAGGTCTACTTGTTCAAAACTGAAAAAACCCATCAATGCTACTCTCTTTAGCTGCCATGACAGCAGAAATGAAAGAAGAATGGCTTTTACTTAACAAAAACATCTACCTAGTGTGTTCCTCATTTACAAGGTGTAAATTGTTACAATTGATCCTGCAAATTAAACAGGATTCTGAATCCATTTTCTTATATTGATCTCACCGAGGCAGCCAGTGTGAGAAATGAAATGTGCCATCAGTGATGGCCAGAGCCCAGCACAGCACTAATCAGAGATGGGACCTGAGCACAGGAAGGTGGGAGCCAGGCATTGCTAGGGCAGAGTGCTGCCAACATGGACTGTGTGACTGTAGCCAAAGAGACATGGCCCAGTAGCCAAACTACATGGTAAGTGACACAGCACTTTACACTATCTCACTATGCAAAACAGACGGATTTCTATCTGCTACATGAATTAATCCTACAGCTTGGTGATACTAACCCCCTTTTTAGCCTGGAGTTAAAACACAAAATATATTCAGAATGTAATAGATTCAGCATTTCATCTCTTTACTGCTCAGTTTCAAGCCTGAACACTAGAATCCTTAAGTTGGCATTTAATGCTTATCTTGCTCTGTCAGAGCACATTAATACCAACCTTTTTTCAGAATTATTATCAGCCCTAGTGGCAAGACCAAAACGGTTAAAAATGCCCAAATCATAGAGGGATACACTAGCATTGCTGTGTAACCTTCAGGATGGAGTGTGGGAATCATGGAGCAGCATATCCCACTATCTCTACAGCCACAGCTCTGGAGGTAAGAAATGTCTAGATGAGGAGGAGGGTACCAAAGTCCAGCCCAATCTCTCTGTCAGAGCCTGCATCCAAAATCACAGTCTTCAAACCATCCATAGCCTGAACAACTGCCTCCGTTGTGGACCAAAGTTTGGAGTAGAAACCAAGGTTTTGGCTTTTGCACCATCAAAAGCAGCTTTCTAACACAGCTCAAGAAAACATTTTTTTTTCCCCAGCTGATGAGCCTAATTTCCCATAAGGTTTAATTTGCAGTTCCAGCCTATTTCATCTGCACTGACCTTAGGGATGTTTTGCATTCTTCTGCTGTACAACCTTGTGTTTGTTAAATCATTTAATGTTTGCCATGACCAATGCTAAATATCTCACAGCCTTTTCTGAGTTCTAATGACAGTCTGAGACTCATCTGTGGTGGAAATGTACTTCAAATGAGATTAGGATTCATGCCACTCATTGTCAGCAAAATTTCTGGCTACTAGATTGCACTGACAAGTTCAATCTGACATCTGTGAGATCATTAGAAGCTACAGGAGTTCTGCTTAGGAATAGATATGTGCAAATACACCCAAACTTGGTATCTGACACCCATTCCAACAACATACCTATGTCATGACCAGCTTTATTAAGAAATAAGTCTGGTTAGAAGTGTAAAAAAGTATTTCAACATATAAAAATGAAAACATAGTCAAAAAATGACCAAGAAAATTGTTAAGTCGCTTGAATAGTAAAAAATAGCAGTGCACCATTCTCTGTTGCCAAAGTATCCTTACTAGAAAAAGGCTTCAGCTTCTAATTAAGAAAAAGTCTTCAGGATACAGCTGTCACTCAATTAGAGAACACAGGATTTTATTATCAGATTAGACTAACAGACATCTGTTTTACTGCTCTTCAGAGACTGCAAGGAGAACCAGGCTTTCAAAAACAGGATTCTCTGAAATTAGAAAGAAATAGAGGGGCTGGAAAGATAAAGCAAAGATCTGAACACGGGGGTAATCAGGGTGTCCAAAGCCTTTACCAAAATGTAAATGCAGATATGGAAACATATACACAGTGAAAAAAAAGTTTGGGCATTTCAAAATCTCACTGGAAGCAAATACAAACATCTCATGATGGAGTAAACCATTGTCAGTGTCAAATCAACATGGTACAATCAATACTGTGCTAAAATAAAAATATCCCTTTTTTATTTTTAACAGATCAGGAAAATGGAGTGCATGCACGTTGTCTGAGAGCTCCATCAGATTATAACAGGAAATGCATCCTGAAAAGATGTCCTGCCAGGCTGTGGTGTTTCTTCTGCTTTAAATAACGAGTCCTGCTGCTAAACAAACTGTATGGAGCTGAATTTGTTGCTGAATGCACCTGCCATGGCTACCCAACTCCCAGCCTAGGGGGCTTCTCCAACTCACCATGCTCTGCATTTTATAAGATCTTCAGGCTTTTAACAAAGGAAAAAGGAAAGGAGAAACAGCAAATAAAGTAGAGAAACAAAAACCAATTACAGAACACAAAATTTCTGCTTCAGGAAAAAAACCCCAAAACCACAGATCTTTACTTAATGTCAACTGCAGTGCACAGAGGCAAATTCTCATATAAAATACCATAGCCATTGTAGATATCAGAGATCAGAAATATATTCTTATTTATTCATCTCAGTGCCAAAAATATAAAATGAAAATACGCATTTCAAGTGCCAAAAACTATCTAAACAGTTCATCTTTACATGGAAACTAATTAGAACAAGCCTGATAAAAAGTATCTGAAATGTCAAGGATTTTCTCCTTTGATGTACTAAAAAGTTATTAGACATTTTTACATATTATTTACACTGTATAACACTTGGTGCTAATATGGTACTAAAAGGACATTATTTAGGCTGGAGAATTTAACAATCAGAAATTTTAAAAATGCCAATTCTCATCCAGAGTTGTTTTTAATTGGCTGCTGAGCCTTGCTGGTGGTTTTGGGGATGCCTGTCCCCATGGGGTACCAGTTACAGTCTGACTTCACTAGAATGAATGAAGATTTCATACTGGAAACAAACAAAAAATATCCCTGGGCTCAACTAGAAAAAACAGAAACCTGTAAGAACAGAATGCAGAGCATTTTACTTTAAATAAGTGTAATGATCAGCTTTGCTGCTTCTAATCACCTCCTCTACCTCTCCTAAATCAGTGATGCAGCAGCTACAAGAGCACTGCAGCAACTATTACTTTTTTAACTCCAAGTGAGGAAGCAAATAGAAAAGCTGAACATAAGCCATGGTACACTCTGTGTTGACAAAGGCCAGTGGTCCCCACCATGACCAGACCTTCCCTCCAGCAGCCAGCTACTGAAGGGCTGCTTCTTGCTTGGGATGGCCTTTGTCTGGCACAAGGAGCTACCAGAGGTGCAGGGACAGCACCCAGCCCCAGCAGGTGCTAGCAGAGGTGCAGGGACAGCACCCAGCCCCAGCAGGTGCCAGCAGAGGTGCAAGGACAATATCCAGCCCCAGCAGGTGCCAGCAGAGGTGCAGGGACAATATCCAGCCCCAGCAGGTGCTAGCAGAGGACACGCATCCTTCTGCACATCTCCTGCTGGAACAGCAAGGCCTGGAGAGTCTGGCTTTCTGAAAATACTTACCAGATCCTTTTCTGTCTTTTTATTGGCTAAAGCATCAACTTTGGAATCCAGCTCGCCTTGAATTTGGTCTCTCCTTTTCAAAACACCCTTAGTATGGAAAACAAAATAAGAAAGAGGTAAACTGCACCAAATCTTAGCTCTTTCAGAAAATCATCAAACAACTTGGCTATTTGATAAACAAGATCACAGAATGATACCATTTCATAATTTTGACATGATACATGTATTATCAAAAAAAATTAAAATCATGAAGACTTATTTTTCCATACCTGTATTTTATCTTACAGGTTTTTCAATAATCTCACTAAATCCAAAATCAGTGCCACAAGAATCTGCCATACACAGTATCACTGTCAGTTCTATGAGCAGAACTGCTACAGCAGTTTACTTAGTATCAGCTTAACTTACTATATATTCATTTAGAAACAGCAACATGAGTTGGCCGAATCTCATGAAGTATCTTCGAGTAAAATTTACAATATAAAGTAGAATGACTAGAAATAGTATACAAGACATTACTGAAATTATGACTTTAACCTCAAATATTATTTTGTAAGTGCCAAATATAGTTCTGGCAAATCAGAAAAAACTATCAGAAAAATCAGATAAAGTTATCATAGGAATTAAAGCTTTTCTACCATTAATAGATGTGCTTATTTTCAGCATATGTAATTTTTACCTCCTTTGAAACTATCTTATCAGGTATTTAGCATAATGTCAAAAAAATAATTAGAAAGAGGAAGGAATATAACTTGTTAAGCTACAAAACAGGAACAGTATTACAGATTAAATTTCCATTTCTAATGCTCATTTGCTCTGAGACCTTGATGAAGCCTTACAAATGGCTCTTTGTCTTAGCCTCCTCATCTGTAAAAGCAAACTCAGATATGCTTATCTTGCAGAAGTGTTTTGAAAAAAAAAAATCAGAAGCAGGACATACAGAATTCCAAATCTCAAAACCTTCTTTTACATTACCTTGCCACAACTGGTTTTACTGCTTCTTCTGCAGAGATGTTCAGTATTCACCTCTAGCATAGGGCATGTTGGAACAGCACAGGGCACAAGCAGCTCTACCTTCTCTAGCTCTCTTATTTGACTGAGTTCTCTCTGGAATCTTGACACTTTATCAAACATGATAGAATAATTTAAGAGCTTAATTTTCAAGTAATTTTTCAGTGTTTCTTTTTGAACAGGTAATCACTAGAAAAACCTGGTAAACCTGACTTTGGTCATTTCTGAACAATAGATCAGCAATATAGACAAATGCTCATCAATACCTTGGAATGTTTTTGTTCGATAAATACAGAAAATGTTTAGCTGGAAGCACAGAAGCAAAACAAATGTCTGGAACAGCTTTTCTTCATAATACAAATGTTTTCTCTTTTTTTTCTACATGTTTTGCCTCTTTTAAAACTTTTAATGACCTCTTGGCAACAAAATCACATAATACACTTTAAATTACAAGACAAAACCAATTACTTTAACATTAAGGAGCTACATCTATAGACAAGTGCTGACTTCTAATTGCAAACAAAGGCACCATATTTTAAAAACATATTACTATGCTTTTACAGGTTTTTGTATAATACTTAATGGTACCTTGCCACAAAATCCACAAATAATTTTATGTGGATTAATAACTAATTAATGCTATAATTTGTACCCTGAGGGACAGTAGATTTGCTCTGTGGGTCAGTTAGGAAGGGGTTGGTCCAGATGTAAATATTTTAGCTATGAATTCAGCTCTTTTCCCAGTTACAGGCTGAACTTTCAACACTGGAAAATACAAGGATTGTACTGTATTGAGCACACCTTGTTCTGCAGATTTGCATGTGATCTTGGCAGCACTGCACCAGGGTCCCTGCGATGAGGGGTTAAACATACCTAGTGGGTGAATTCCACAGGGTATTTTTAGTTATTTTATTTAAGTGACTAGTATTTCCCTCTTCAAAGTGCAAGAGGGAAATAAGTAGTAAGTAAAATAAAAATCCATGGTGAATGAAGGGAAAGGAACAGTTGGGGAACAGGAATGAGCTACTGACTCATTCTCATGAAGAAGACTTCTCCCCTGGGTGGGACCTCATGGCAGCCTAATACTGTGTTGCAAGTGCTGCACCAAGAGAGCTACAAGCAGAAAAAAAATGCAGTGGGCAACAGTAAGGTGTGCAGGAAGAGCCAGGTAGTCATCCTGGGGCTTGTCCCCAGAAATCTTGCTGTGCTCTGGACAAAACAGAATGCCTGAGAAAGGGTGGGGGTGAGTCAGGCTGCAAAATAGAAGGCAGCATCTCCACAGTAGCATGAAGATTACAATTGCTTACGGGTAACAGACACAGAAATTCTGAAAAATAAGGTTGGAAGTGGGGGAGAAGATGACCTGCAATTGCTAGAACAGTAATCTCTTCAGATCTTTAAGCAAAGCAGTACCTACCTCCATCTACCAGAAAATAATGAGGCCTGTGAGATACAGAGCATTTTGTATGGCCCCTTTTTCTGTGGCGCTTGTTTTAAAGACAAGCAGTCATTGCAGCAGGAGTTCCTAACTCTCAGTAGCTAAGTCTTACTGAGAAAGTGGCAATACCCTGCAGAGTGCCACCAAAGGCTCAGTTAACTTGGGTCTTGCTCTACTCATGGAGTGTAAGACTCCTGCAGCTCCTACCCAGAAACCACTGCAGCAGGAGCTGGTTCCCAGCAGTAACACAAGAACAGATTCTACAGCTGGCATTGCTCAAAACCTAGACAAAGAGGGGTTTGTACACATGTTCTGCTTTCTGTAGGCAGCAAAGTGGGAATTATGACATACTGAATTCAGTTACTTAATTATGTTGATTATCCACCAGCACTGACTATATCAACTCTGGAGTCTGATTTTTTACATCCTCTCCAAGTGTAAGCAAAATACATACATAAAGGGAACTGAGAGCAGTAGCTTATGGCAAAGACTAACACATGCTTATATAATGGTGCAGAGACTGGAAGTTCCCAGCTGTTCTGGAAAAGAAAACATACTTAGGAAGTGCTCCTAGAAAGGGAAAAACCTCTTCACTCCTTTTCCCACACACAATCTGTTACTCAGTGAGTTCATATTTTGGCAGTGTCAGGGAAGATCTTTCTCAACTGCTGTCCCCAAACCCTCATCGCTACAATGCAGAACTCACTGAAGATGGCAAAAGTAGACACCCTAGCACAGATACCCATGGCTGCCTGCCAGGCAAAACTACCAAGCTCTTCTTATGTGGAAGGGGCACCTCTTGCCTGATTAGAAACAGGACCAGTCAGATTCCCTGATAATGGACAGGTATCATTTGCTGTGCATGCTTTGTACTGAGTAAATACAGGGACTGTGAAGCCATTTTCATCAGCTACAAATTCTCTCCTGGACATGGTCACTGGAATAAGCCAAATTTTTTACTGAGCCATCAGAGTCCTTCAGGAAGCCTTACCATGAGAATTTCACTGTAGAGAACATATTCATGTAGAATGGGCAGCAGGTGTTCGGAGAGCCCTGCCATTCGCTTCTCCGTAGCCCTGCAGCAGCGGTCGATGCAGCTGGCAATGCCCTTCAGAGACTCTGCTGTGTCCTCTTCTGATGCTGACCACAGCGTGTGGATGGGGCCATACTCCTTCAGTTCATTACAATAGTCTTGAAAGGAACATACACACTTATTACTCTTATCTTCATTAACAGGGGTCTAAATGATACTAATTGCAACTTTTTATTTACTGTGAACCAAGCAAAAGACTGACGCTAATTTTTAAATTTGCTCAAATGACCAAGATAAATAAACTCCAGTTCACTGTTTATGAATAATCAATTAATGTATTGTAATTAAGTAGCTTTGAGAAATCTATTGGCAAAAATGCCCCAGACATTGCACAATGACACTCAGGCAGACCTGAAGAGCTGTACTCAGACACCAATGACCTGCATTACTTCACACTGTCTTCACAGACAGAGCAACAGGAGCCACAGCAGTTGGTCTGACTTGCTGACTGATACTGCCCTGAATTCCTCTGCTTCTTGGTAACAGTAATGTTCCAAATACAGTCTCAGTTATTAAAACTAGAAGCTTTGTTATGTCCCAAAAGCTTCAGAAGAAACACTGAAGTTCACTCCTGCTCAGCAGGTATCTCCTTCTGTAGTTTTTTATTAATATAAATACAGAGATATCTTATTAATTACTTCCCTTATGTTTCTAGACCAAGTGATAATGCATAAAGAGAGAAGGCCCAAAAATCACTGTGCCATTTGGTAGGGCTAAATATAGGCAAGCTGTAGTTCACAGGAGGACACTGTGAACACACTGGTCATGCATTGAAAATGCAATTTTCTCACTACTAAATTTATAATGAAGAAATGTCCTAAGAAAGATGAAAGCAGTCGTGTGGCACAAAGAGTGTAATGTTTACTTTGAGATTATTTGGACCAAAAAAAAAAGACCTCTATGGAAGATACAATCAAGAACCTCATGTTAAGGTACTGCAAACAGGAATGTTCTCTGTATCACAGCTATCAACAATTCCTATTCACAACAGTGTGGCCCTGCACACAAGTGTTCTGACAAGTGCTGTTTGGAAAATCTAGAAAGAAGATATAACCTACAACATTTGGGAGCATGTCAAAATTCTTAAGCTTTCCCAAGAAATATTTTGGCACTGATATCATGAACCTACAGACCTCAGACAGCTACTTTCACTGGAGGGAACAATATCAATAGGAACTCTTTTCACCAACATGTATTTTCTTTTATAACACCCTTTCAATTCAGTGAGGACACACTGAGATCTGCTACTGCACAAGAAAGATCAAGGACTCTGTTATTAACACAGTGCAGCTCTTCAAATTATATTATATAGACAAGTAACTACTTCAAGTGCTGCCCAGTTGAAATTCCACTGAACAGGCAGAGTCTGAGGTCAGGATCACCTCAGAATCTCAGGAAAGTCAGTAATTTAGCATTCCAACTAGATGTGTGAACTGCTCTTACTCTTCTTTTTTCTTGAGAAAACTGTACATTCCCTTGAAAGTTAAAAACCAAAGGTCATGTAGCTTTCCAAAAAACACATGCTAAAATATTCTTCTAAGTTCCTTGTAAGTAGCTAAATGACATGTTAAAACTCTTCCTATTAAAAAATTATTCAAACCTGAAGGTGTGCCAAAAACATTACCAGAAAGAAAAACACAATATAAACATAAACATCTCCCTTTTTCCTGGAAAGAATATTTTGCCTGCCACAATAAAAACTAATTTACTTTTTAATTTCTTAAATCAATAAAACTGATACATGTTTTCTACTTACCCCTTTCTTCCTTGTAAATCCTATGAGCTATTTTATCTAGTAAGTTTATTTTCTGACTAAATGTTTCCATGTAATTGCTCATTTCTGTAAACATTTCAGGACGATTTCTAACCGCTCCTCTTACTGAGGATGCTACAGCTCTGACGGTCTGTCCCATCCTGCTCAGCAAACCAGGACCCTGCTTCTTGTGTGAGGAGAGTTCCTAAAGACAGAACAAGCTCTCTTTACTTCCAGGTACTTTTGTTAATTCTCTGAAAATAATAAATAAAGCGCTTTTTTGCCTTTTTTTTTTTTAAGAAAACTACATACATAAACCTCCGTCTTTTTAATGTATGAATATTACCATTATTAGATCAGTGTCAGAATCATCCATTTATTAGCTAAGCCTTTCTGAGCAAACACAAGCATGCCATGCATGACAGTGTCACAAGCACGGCTGAAGATGGCAGAACCTTCACCCTTCACTCCTCAGGGTGAGTTAGCTAGATTGCAATTTACTTTTTGAACAGGAAAGCAGAGGTAATAACTGCAGAAACAAGGAGGCTTCTGATATACCCTACTAACACAACATGTGGTTTCACGTAACTGTAAATAAAAACAAAGTCGTTTTACCCAGGCTTGTGCAGTAAGAAAAATTTTGAAGTCCTCATTAAAAGTTAAAGTTGGATGATCAGCAATACGGTTCAAAAATTTATGTAAAGCTTTTCTTCGAGTCTCAATGAATTCATCACTAAATCGTTCCACCATTCCCTTCATTATGAATTTTTCAGGCAATGGCTAAGGAAAAAAAATCCAAGAAATATATTGTATGATTTGCATAATATTCAGAGTATTATAACAGTTCTTCTGCTTACTAAAAAACATAGGTATACCTGGTAAAATCCACCATGCAATAACCCAAAAGCTATATAAAGTTAACATAGTCAACTAAGGTATACCATTTTTCTTGTGATATACAGTGCAGAAGAACACAAGTACAACTAAGAAAGGACATAAATTACTGCAAATGCCACAATTAAAAACCTAAGAAATACCTTTATGTGATTTTTGTCACATACATATAAAGCTAAGGAAAATAGGTTGGCTTAATGTTTGTGAAACTTCAGAAGCTGAAGAAAGAATTCAAACATCTCTGTATAATAGATGGAGCCATCTTATAAACAAAGAAAAGTAACTTAAGTTTTAGCAAACAAACAGGAATAATCAGTGTCGGATGTGCTTCTTCAAGTTTGCTCTTCAACCAATGGAAATCCTGATATCGTCTTCGAACTTCATATTCACTGGAGTCAAATTCACCACGGGTTGTCTGAAAACCAAAAGCAGAAAAAACAGGCTTAGGCTAGAATACTAGAAAAAAAGTTTTAGATTTTGGAAAAAACTGAGTACTTGAGGGAATGCATAGTTTCGATTTGGTCTCTGTTACTGGTTTGCTGTTATTTTAAGGAACAACGATCAACTCCTTGAAGAGTTAACACATCCTATTTTAGCAAGAAATCAAAGTTCTATTGGGGGAAAAAAAAAAGTGAGCACTAAGCTGTACTTTGTGCAGTGATGTATAATGATTATCTTACCACAATGTTTCCAAATTATTGCAATAATTACTTTAGTGTGGCATTTCTCTTTCAGCAACCACAGTAATGTTTGTTACTTTTAGGGCACTTCTTTTAAAGTGATTAGTAATCTACAAGTGAGGAAAGTCCATTTTTTAGCACTCTGAACAAAGCCCAAAGAGCTGACACACGTCCTTGGGCCCTGGTGACATTACTCAACAATCCTCACATTCAAAACATGAAAACTGCAGCATATCACAGCAATAACAATTCCTGCACTGCTTAATGGATTCTGCGGCCTATCATCGATTCCAGTTTTGCAGCCCCCTGTTAGAACTTGCCAACAAACCTTTAATGCCTACAAAAAATGCTTATTACAGATTACAAAATTGTCAGACCGTGAGATTTATTTTACCACTGCTCTGTCTTCTGGAGGCAAGCCACAAAGAGCCCATGTTTTCATTAATATGTGCTATTTAGCATTCTTTGTTGTACAGAGATTTATACCATGATGCAAGCAAATTCTAAAAACCTCAAAACATGCTTTTATAATCCAAACATTTTTGAAGGTTGAATAAAAATTTTTCAAGGTATGTGGGAGGAATGCTATTACTTTATCGTCAACAACCAGCACTCCAAATTAAATATGATAAGAAAGGATAGAAGAGATAAAAAAAGCAAGAGCAATCCAACTTACAGCCCCTTTCATACTTGCCTGAAGAAAAAATGTTCTCTCATCTACAGAAACAGGCATAAAGTGAAAATTATTGCTAGCAACCTAATAAAGATAGCTCTCGTCCCACTCATTAAATATTTTATGAGGAATTGGTATCTCCTCTTATTTGAAGATGAATAATTCCCATTTGAAAATATGCTTTTAAATGAATCTTTTAAAAAGAACTCAAAGTAAAATAAATTAACAGTGCAATTCTCAACATGGAGCCTGCAGAATATTTACTGGTAATCTCAGAAGACCTGGCTGGTCTCACAAGGCTGACTTTTTTCCTTATTTCCTGTAAATAACATGCATTCAGGACAACTAAAAATACACTTAATTGTTTCCTAATACTACTTTTTCTTTAGAGAACTATGTCAGTTTCCCCAGAAATCACATGCAACTGTATATGGGAAGCAAACACCCATGTGATAATGATGTTGAAGTTAGAAAAGAATGGAATTGAAAGACTGTAGGAGGTAATGTTTATGCAAGATATATGACTGGTAGCCTGTAAGTTATCCAAAAGTCATCAACACTTTTGCTAATACAGTGTCTTCAAAGTGTATCAGTCCTTTGGCTGTTTCCTGTTCCTGCTGAAGATCACAACAGAAAATGTTATTGCTTCAAAGCATTCATTTTGCCATTGAAGAATTATGAACTACTTTCTCAAGATAAAGAATCTAAGCATGTGTGTATGCAGACCCACAATGAATTGTTTTCCATTATATAGCACAGTTTCATGCAGTTTTAGTTGTGTATAACTCATGGCAAAATTAAAGTTTAAATTTAGCAATAGGCCAGAGAATGGTGCACAAGAAGAGTGAAAAGGCCAACTGTTACCAAAGTAAGCCATTAAACCATTAACAGACACTTACCTTTGTGACTACTCTGTATGTAATAAACGTTTCAATGGCTGTAATGTGGCTTTCAGGATCATCAACTGTAATGAAGAGATCTCTTAATTCTGGCCCATCCTCAAATTTATACTGGT
Organism: Dicaeum eximium; assembly: GCA_013396995.1. Taxonomy (NCBI): domain Eukaryota; kingdom Metazoa; phylum Chordata; class Aves; order Passeriformes; family Dicaeidae; genus Dicaeum; species Dicaeum eximium. The sequence continues at coordinate 33,879 of VWZP01009963.1, forward strand.
TTATCATGGATGAGGGGGATATCGGCACTGATGGACTGAAGGAGTTTACCTCAGTCAGAGATGTATCCTACAGGTAAGACATGAGGACATCCATATCAATAATCTTTGTATACAGACATGTTTCTGATGCTAAAATAGCAAGCTTTAAAATAATCTGATAGAACAGATAAAACTTGGAGCAGATGAAAGAATTATGTAGTACATAGCAAATCTATTATCCTTTTCAGTATTTGCTTTGGTGAGGATGTAAGAAATGAGATTTATTCTAAAATAGATGAAAGAACAAAATACTACCATTTGAGAAGAATGTTATGCATAGCTAGAAAGAGAACTTGCCTATGGATAGTAAATTTAGTTATGAACCAAGCACCCATTAATTGTGTAGGGTACTTAGCAGTTTTATTAAAATTGTTAGAATCCCGTTACTGAGGACTTACGGTGTTTGAATTATCTCTAATTACCTGAACAGGATGGATTAAAAAATTATGATTCAAAAAAAACAAGGCAAAATCCAAATCAGAATTTTTACTGGAATTGGATATTTCAGTTTGCATTTATTTTAAAATAAACGCATTTCCATTTGAAATGGAAAACAATTAAAGGTACATAAATTAATCTATTTTTTTCTTTTAAGGAAAACAGTAAATAAGGATGCAGTACAAATTTGCAGCTTAATTTTAAAAAAAAAGTAAAACCACTGTTTTGCTGAAGTGAAAAATCTCTTTTTGATACTATTGACCACTTCCACACAACTTAATAAGAATATGTCCCCCTAGCAGCTGCTTCTGCTAGTACATTCAATGGTGCTCACTCAACTGCTGAGAAACAAGGTGGAAATTGGAAACAGGTCAGAAATCTCATTTTCTTCCTTAGATACACATCTGGGTGAGATCTACTAATCTAGAATCTTGAAGGATATAGCTACCATGAAAATAAATTGAATTCACTAACTTCATAAAAGAGCATAACAAAGTAATAAATCATTTGAGATAACAGAGAAATTGAAATAAATTATTATGTATTTTAAATATCAAATACTGTATATGGGTTTTCTAATATATGCAATGCAAAGAATTATTTTCATAACAAACTTTAAAATTAATCTACTTTCTAGAAGTTTTCTAAAAGGGTTATTAAACTACACTGAGTATGAGTGGCAAATTGCTGCCCTCTCCAGTGCCTTGTTAACTAAGGAGAAAGGAGAACAGGGATGTAGTTCAAGAGAAAACTGCTCAAATGCCAGGACTGGAATAGTGTGAGTCCACACTAACTGCAGTCATGGCATCATCCCAAGGCTGATCTCACAGGAATGAAGGGAACCCCACTGTAGTGCTGCTGAACTGCATCAGAGTTGCTTTTTGCCTTTGAATTCACCTGGATCAAAACTTTCTCTGGAAGGAAACATTTTACCTTGTTCTTTTTCTTTGGATTTATCAATGTACTCCCACAAATATGGAAGAGACATTTATACCAGGAATTATGCCCAGAAAGTGCTTATGTACCAGTTCTTCTCCCATCACTTACATGCAGTTCTTTGAACAGGGAGACAAAAGCAACACAGAAGACTGAAGACAACACTTTAAATATTACACAGTGGCTTCCTTGTATGCCTGTCAGTCATTTTACTTTTACTCAGTGTGTTTCTACACCATTTCTATACAGCCAGCACTATCCTGAGTCGTGCAGAATAAACAGAGCTGTTCCCAGAGCCTGCTAGCACTGCCTGCCCATGGTCTAGATGAAGAATGAGGACTGCTAGCTCAGAGCAGCCCATGCAATTCAAAATGCTGAGGTAATATGAAATTTCCAGGGAAAGAAAAATGCATGTGAGCATGTAAGGGCCTTGAATGGCCATATAATTCGAGGAGTAATGACTCTGCAAAGCCTAAACTGGATCAAAGTAAATGTGTTTCGTATTTTCTCATTTTACATGGGGCATTAATGTCTTAATGTTTCATTCCTTCTTCTAGGTTGCTACTAAAAATTGCTCTATTCATGCAGGTGTCTGAAAGTATATGTTTATGTGGAAGGGCTTATGAATATGTGGTTTGAGAAACAAAATATGGGCAATAAAAATCTACAGAATAAGCAAGTCTTTGGTTTAATACAGCTCTAGTATTCACGTGCACACGAATGAATACGCGTGAGTTTTAAAGAAGCATCTGTCTCTTTATCCTCATGGTAGTTCAGGTTTACTTCCAGCAAGTCTTCAAGTTCATGTGACCTAAAAATCTGATGTCATCACAGGAACACAGATAAAAGAAACCATTATAATTTTCTATAAAGTTGTAATTTTGTGGTTGGAACTATCTTTTTGTGTGCATACAGATGAGGGCAGGAGTTCTGTAGCACAGGAAAAACAGACAATTCTTCTAGCTCTTGGGTTGTGTAACCTTCTTCCCCATCATCCATGCAAAGAGCATCAAGGCCCTGTCCCAGAAAATTATGTCCTTGCCCACACCTCCCCCATCCCCACCTACCTGCAGTACCCCTTCTCTTTCCAAGCCCCTTCCCTCCTGGCAGAGCAGTTGGCAGAGCTGTGTGTGCCAGACCACAAAAGGTCCATGCCTTTTGGTTTAGTAGCCAGGAGACCGAAACAATAGAAAATCAATTAGCTCCTTGCAGCATGAGGGCCTTTTTCTGTCTCCTTTCTCCAGTATCTGCAGTCTATCTCAGTCTCACATTTGACTGCAACTGGTCAGTAACACTCCAAAATATACAAGGGAAGAAAACACTCCTACAGCCGGAGCAGCCTTAAGACAAGCTACGCACACAGCTGAGACTGCAGCTCTCTGGAGAAGACACTAAGTCTGGGGGTTTGTCTAAACAATGCTCCCTTCCAGAGCATAGGTCCTTGACCCCATGTTACCTCTGTGCTCCATCCATCCATCCATCCATCCATCCCTGCCACGCCCCACCGCCCCTCCAGCAAGGATCCAGAGCTTGCAATAACCTGAAGCCAGGATCCAAAAACAGGTCTTGAGATAAAGGACACAGGGCAGAGTTTGTCTTATAAGTGAGTAGCTTGGTTGTTGGAGCATTCTTCAAAGAGCAAAGAGATCAGGAGGACTGATTTATAAGTTAATTTTTTGGCTAAGGAACTATTCTGTCTCAAATCCTTGATGAACTTGAAGAAAATCTTGAAGAAAAATTAGTTTCTGTGCAATTACGAAGTGGCATATATGTGTTTTTCAGAAATATCATTAAGTTTTCTTAAATTATGGAATGCAGACAACCACTGCGAAACAGTTTGAAAGCAGAGGTGCTAAAGACTTTAAGTATTAACCAAACTGCTGACAGCTTTGTCAATGCTACATATCAGTTATCAAGGAATGCAAAAGATAACTGAATGGGTATTTGTGATACAGGCAGCACTCTGAAACTCCGGGAAGAAAGCAGGTTGAAAACATTCCATCTGTGTGACTCATAACTCAGCTCCCGGGATTTGTCTCTGCTGAAAAGAATTATGAACTTTTTCAGTGGCAGTGGAAACTAGGATAAAGTGAAATGCACATCACATCATGAAATGCTTCATCAGAGTTGCTGAAGATGCGGGTGTGTAATATTTGAGATATGTCAGAGGATACCAGGTCAATGGTTTATAACACTATCAGGTTAAACATCTATGGATTTTTATAAAATACAAGCCCAGTGTTTACATTCTGAGTAATAACTCAGGGTATTGAGGTTGACAATTTTTAAGAATCTCATTTTTCACCATTCTGCTAGCTGGCACATTCCACTGCCTAGACTGAGAAAGATGAAGCTGAGGAGAGTGGCAGACAGCGAGCTCTGCATGGCTGCTGCCGTCCCGCTTGGCCTGCAAAGGCTGCACCACTGCCTTACAGACACTGCATGAGGAACCCCATTACGATGCAATTTAAAACAAGGTAGTCCTGGAACACTATGTTATGGAAAAATTGGTTTTACAAAACTTAGTTGTAAGCTACATTTAGCCTGTCAGATTCCTTTGATTATATGGAACATGAATAAATAGGGTGTAAAGCCCAACCAACCTCACAGATTTTCATCAGCTCAAAAGATCAGATCTCAAATTGCACTTGAAAACAAACCATGTATTTCTAGTTTGTATATACAACCACTACATGCAGGTATCCAAGCTTTTGGAAGGAAAGCTGCATTTTCATATAATATGACAAATTTTCTTGTTTACAGAAATAACTTATAATGTAGCATGCATTAATAGTAGTTAAGATTTCATATATGTAAAAAATATTTGGCATGAATCCAGGTAGAAATTTAAAGAGCTCAATATCTGCCATGAAGCAGCAGTAACTTGTATCGACTCCACCTTGTTTTTATTTTTTATTCCCAAGGACAATTGCTCTTGATAAGCATGCAGCATAAGCATCAATACACTGTGTTGATAAGAAGATACCTTCATGTAGAACTGCCTGAACTTCACTCATAAAAGGAGATGGATGCAAAGTGAGCATAAACAACTAAAATTATATTTTAGCACTGCTTTTGCATGCAAGGTCAGTGAATCATTCATTTTTTTATGTCAAATCAGGACTGGTGCTTTCCAAGAAAATATAATTTAGTTCAACCCTAGTTATGCTTCAGAAAAATACAGGTAACTTGGTGAAATTTAGCTGAATCTCTTGCACGTTACAGACTATTAAATCACCTAAGAGTCCCTTCTTGCCTTAAAAGCCATGAGTTTCAAGAATTCTATTACAGTCAGAGTTTAAATACATAGCTCCTAAGAATGAAGTCCTTATTCCAACAGTTGTATTCATTCACACCACAATAGTGCTTCTCACCTACAGAAATATAAAAACCGCACATTTACTCCCTACCTGTCCTACTGAATAGAAATACACTGTCACTTTTTCAAATTCAAAAAGTAACTGCTATTTCTCTCCCATGGCACACATCCTGTCACAGCAGTTCACGAGTCTCAGATGGTGAATGACACCCTAGCCCCATGTATATTTTTTCCACCCTAGATCTCTGTATGCTCTTGTATTCTAGATGCTGTCTCGATAAGGCAAATAGATCCATGACATGCCCTCTAACTGCTGAGGAGACAAGAGTTAAGTCTCGCCTTAACCTGTGCTAAATCAGTACTAAATGACAAATAATATAGATGGAAGCCATACCTTCACTAATTTAATTAAAACCAACACTATCAGCCAGACTGGCACGCATGTACCTGGCTGTGGCTCTCCGAACGTTGACCCTGATACATTGTCAGTTATGTTCATTTTATTCCCTTCATCAAAACTCAGATGCTATTTTCTCAAATCTCCCATGTGAAGGTGTGAGACTTCATCTTTAAAAAGAAAACTCAAACTGAAACTTGGAAACATTTATTTACATTCAAACACAACTGCAATTACCAAACACAACTGTTTATTTAATTTACAAATACATACAGGGCACCTGACGAACAGAAGTGATGATAAAGGTATAGCGAGTCCAGATTAGATGGCACATTTAAGGTAAGCGCAGTCATGACTCGCACCGCCGGTCCGAAGCAGCGACTCCGCGTTTCGTGCCCGAGAGGTCACCCGGGACTGCGGGCGTTGTCGAGCGCTGCCCCTGTCAGCGCCGCGCCCTCGGGCAGCCCGGCCCGTCGCGGAGCCCCGATGGCACCGGGGAGCACCGTGCGTGCGAGCGGCGGCCGGGCAGAGGCCGCGATCGCCGCCCGGGGTGGAGCTGTCCCGTCCCGTCCCGTCCCGTCCCGCCCCGCACCACCCCGGCTCGCCCGGCGCCCGCTGGGGCAAAGTACCGGCGAGCCCGCCCGGCCACCCCCGGCGCGGAGGGCGCTGCCGTACCTTGCTGAACACCTCCAGGTCGTCTTCCTCATCGTCCAGCGCCAGCACCTCGGCGGCGGCGAGCAGCGACCCCCGGGCCGTGCCGAGGTCACCCGCAGCGAGATGCGGGTCGGCTCCGGGCCCTTCCCCGCCGGCGGGGAGCGCCGGCCCCGGTACCCGGCCTTCCGCCTCCATCCCGCCCTGCGAGCGCCGGCGACGGCTCCGCCACAGCCGCTCCCCACGAGACCCGAACTGGCGGCTCCCCCGCCCGGCCCTGGCCGCGGCCGGCCCCGGGGCGCGCCCAGTGCGCAGAAGTGGAAGCGGCGGCGGCAGGGCCGCGCTGCCGGGCCGGGCTGGGAGCGAGCGGGGCCGGGAGGTGCCGAGCCTGCCGGCAGGCCCGGGCAGCGGGCGGGGGGACTGCGGCTGCGGCCTCTGCGGAGGCGGGACGGGGCAGCTCAACGCCCACAGGCGTGTTCGTGGCGGCGCGGGGAACCCCGCCCGGGCCTCCCCGGGGCTGCCGGGCGAATGACTGAGCCGCCCACCGGACTGCCGCTGGCCGGAGCCGCTGGAAAGTGTGTGCGGTGTCTCGGTCTGGAGAGCTCCGCCCGCTCTGCCCTCGGCAGCCCCCGGGCCCGGCAGGGGCGTACCCGGGCTTGCCGTCCTGCGCTCTCCGGGTTGGTCTTTTTTCCCTCCTTGTAGGCGCCCAGGTGCCGCCACGGGGGCAGCAGGCAAAAGCCACGCGTTGCTGCTTTGTCTCTTGTCTCTCGTACAGCTTCTCTTGAGCAGCCGCTCTGTCGCTCGTAGCTGGACCCCTTCGCCGTGGAGTCAGGCGTGCGTCCTGATGCTGAAGCCAAGGACTACTTTGGCATCAGAAATGTGCTTGTGAGAACAAAGTGACAGCACATTACATCAGAAAAGCAGCGGGGAGAGAGACACCAAACGTTTAAAAGCATCAAAGCTGTCCTTTTTTTAAGTAAAACCATCGGAATTGTGGCATTTCGAAGTTGCCAGTATTGAACTGGAAGTCACGGCCGGCGCTGTGGGTGGCAGGAGCCAGGGCGGAGCAGGAGGCGGCGGGAGGGGAGGGCAGCTCTGACCTGCCGGGGGCTTCAGCGCTGCCCTGACACCGACTGTGGGCCGGACTCGGGGGCGCCGCTGCCGGGCCGGGCGCGTCAGCGAGACCCGCGTTTGCTCAGTGTGCAACAGGACACGTCTTTCCTGGCGCCGCCTGAACCAGCTGAAATCAACTTTGTTGTTAATGTAAATTTCAGGAGTTGTGGGCAGGTTCTTAAACAGGCAGATACAACATTGTCTTTGTGTATCCTGATTCCTTTGCTGTCAAATTAGAAAAGGCAAACCCCGTAATCAAACGAAAGTATTTTGAAAAGTATTCCTTCGTGAAACACTGCTGACAGCTGATGAGGAAATACGTTTGATATTTCACGGTTTTCGGCGAAGTCTTGAACCGCAACTTGAAATAAAGGGATTAGAATAAAAAACACCAAACATTCACTGAACTGTGCAGAGAGACAAAGACTACGTCTGCCTAATTAGAGAGTGTTTACTCAGGCATTTTAATTGTTGTTCAAAAAATACCCTAAAATTCATGAGGAGCCGGGGGCAGAGGCCGCTGCCCGCCTCAGGGGGTCCCGCCCGGAGCCGCCGGCAGAGGGACGCGCCTGCCCTCCAGCCTCGGACACTCGCTGATGCCTGAGGACCTTTCAGTAAGTGAAAATGAACAGTTTATGTAGTATTAAAATAACTGACCCTGGGCAGAGATGCCCAGGCTTCTTTTCTTTCCGACGCTGTGCAGACTGTCCCTGCCCCTGGGGAGCCCGGGGTTCCTTTGGTGCGCTGCCTTCCTCAGCCTGCCCCGGGCCCCGAGTGCCGCTCACCCCCGGGTGCTGCCCGGGCCGTGCTGCGGCTCCTTGTGCTGCAGGTGCTTCTCATCTGGCGTCAAATCTCCAGCTCTTCCTACCTCTGTGTCTTTTACACTTCCTTTCCAGTGTCGTCGCTGCTCCTGTGTCCTCGGATTAGCTTCAGGTACCAAAGACTGATGAAAAGTGACTATTACAATATAAATTTTCTACTCTGTCTTTTTGTCCATCAGTGGGAAGCGTAGCTAGTTTGTTTTCTGACTTTATATACAGCTGATAGGATATAGTTTCCACTGGCTTTGCCCTTATTCCCACATGTTCTGCTAGAGGCCTGCAGGTTTTCTGAATAGAATAAGTACCTACAACTTTTATAATGCCCAAGTTTTTGATATGTCTATATTTAAATTCAGATGATATACTTGTGAGGCAATAACAAGATAAAACTCATCAGGGATCACATTTTCAGACAATACACATCAGAGATGATAAATAAAGGACAGCCAGTCAAAGAAAGTATAAAATTGATGTACTGTAGGCTTGAATACTAAGGCTGTTGTCTGAATCATACTAATTTTTCAAAGTTTTACCGTGCTCTTGGATTTTTTATTTCTGTTTGAGAGAAATATCACAAGATGCTTTAATTGGATTTTTTCTTATTATAGCTTTTTATTAGCTCATTAATCAAGCTTAAGAAGACATATTTTTAGATTCCTTGCTGGCAGTGCTTATCTTTCTGTGCTTTATATTTGAAGTATCAATCTGTAAGGAAAAGGTATTTACTGTCCTTCACTCTGGAAAAATATGCATTGCATTTAGCAGTCATTTGGAGGTTTAATCATCAAAAGGACCCCTGCTAAAGCAAAATAGGAGACTGTTCTGTGATCATTTTCAGCTGGCCTCCCCACCCTCTACCCCAGTTTTCCCTAATTTCTATTGAAAGGGCCAAGTAAGCAAATACATCTTCAGGGCACTTTCCCACCCATGCTGAGTCCCAGGGGCGTTGCCAGCACCTCTCCCCTGCATTGTTTAGCAAAAAGAGGATTTTACAGACTCAGGAATTTTGTGCTGTAGGAGCAGGGATGACTTTAAATAGTTGACTGATTGTTCTATTCAAAGATATTGCAGATAGTGTAAATACAGAGCTACACTTAGCAAAGGGGATTTACGGGTTTCTCTTGTACTTTTATTTCAGAAGTGCATTGCTGTAGATCTTGGTTTTTCTTCATTTCCATGCATGTATATTGACAGGCTCCATGTTTCCTGGGCACCAGGGATTTACACATTTTACTGCAGATAACCTTCCCTGAACCTGTGGAATGAGATCTTGGCAATAATTAAGACTCAATATATTAGATGTTGTTGTACCATGAATATTGTTGCCTTGCTTATGTAAAGAAATAGGTGTAGTACTTAAACAATACTTGACAATATTTTGCTAAATAAATGTTAACATTTTGTAAAATATTTTTTTCTAAATTCTATGCAATTTTCATTAAATACTCAAGCTTCCCAGGCCCTCCTACTCAGGAACACTAAGTGGAATGTTCTCATATGCTGGGGTTGAGCTGCAATCCCTTCCCAATTTTATTTATTCACTTTAGCCCAAAAAGCTATTTTGTATTACAAAAACGTCAATATTATTCCTACTTGCATTTTCTCTTTTTCTTTGGTAAGAGTGTTGATCTTAGCTAGTAATCCCTTCCAGAGTTGCTTTTCCTTGAACAAATTAAATTTACAAACACCGAAGCAGAACCAAGCTATTCCTTTGCTCTTATGTGCAGGCTGCATGTGATCCCTTTAGGCCACAATACCACTTTGAATACTTAATGTTGACTTGTCAAGTTTCACCAACTGCACAGTGATGTGGACAGGATTAAATCTTGTTTTATTTCGCCATCTCCCTAGCCAGGCAGCAGCGGGGCATGGAGGGCTGGTGGTGTTTTACTCTGTTCCACCACTGCAGTGCAAATAAGCGTGTTAGTGAATCTGCTGACATTCAGCACCTTGACGCAAATGAGAACGTTTTTCTAGGTCTGGAATGGATTGTCAAGTAGCATTCTTGTCAGGGTTGTGTAGTGCATAAGCAGAAGTCATTATGTTTACACCCAGAAGATACTTTGATGGTGAATTAAGGGCTGACCTTCATATCATACCATTTATTAGAGCAAGCTTTTTAGTAAGCTCCATTTAATGGCTTGGAATAAGGTTAACTATTTATGTTCCGTGCCCAAACTCACAAGGAAGTTGGAACATTTAAACTCTCTATGTTGTGAGCTGCTTAGCTTTTCAGCTGCCTCTAGTTTTGTGGTTGAAAGGTAATTGTTAAGTTCTTGTGTTATTTTTGTTGTTGTTGTTAATTCAAATTTGGAAGATTTTTTAATTGGAATATTGTAAAATGATTCATCTGTCAGATGGTGGATATCCTGCAAGCTTATTTTTCTCAGAGACTATCAGACTGTTTTTCCTTTCTGACTGCCCAAAGGAAATTACAATGTAGTGTACCCATAATCATGTTATCTCTTTTATAGCTGCAGATCATTTTTATGGCATTGCAGCTGTACAAACCCCTGATCAATATCTGGAGATGTGCTATCCTTTTAAGTTATGTTACGGCCAAATTTTAGACGTGAAAATATTCCAGGTGAAGCACTATTGGGTTTCATATATTTTACAATATCTAAAAACAGTTCTCAAGCTTCATTAGATATGAAAGCATTGATTTTTTTTGGGGGGTGGAGGGGTGTAATACTTTGCATTGTTGTCAAATAGAGTCTATCTGTTTCTAATATAATATTGTCTTTTCTGCTGAAAGAATGGTTTCCTGTTTTCAAATAAATGCTTCTGTCCTTGTTTTTTGAGGAACTGTGTATTTAGCAATCTGTACTGTATGGCATTAGATACTAGAGTTTCTCCTAGTCAGAAAGTATGCAAAAAATATTAATGCATCAAATACATATAAAGGCTTATTGAATTAATTTGATACAGGAATTGGAGTTCTCACTGTTTTTAATTTTCTCATGGCCTAGTTTGGAGCTCTAGGTAAAGGGAAACAGATTAATACTGGACCTCATTATCAGTGACCAGGTGTAGTCCTGTTGTTAGATAAATCAAAAAAAGGTGACAATGGTTGAAATGAATGTTATTTCTTTACAAGTGTCTGTTTATAATCCATTTAAATTGAAGAATTCTCTATTTCAGCTGGAACAGTGTAATGGCTCTGAAAACACTGTGCAAACTGGTGATCATTTTTTGACCCTTTAGGCACAGGTTTTGCCACTATTTCAAGGTTAATTAGCCTTTACAGAATTGCTTTGTACGGATTTAACCATCTTTAATGTTTACACATGCTTTCAGTGACCCTCAAAACTTTTTAGTAGGTGAGCCTAAGTACATCTGTAGGAGGTGAGAGTACTTAAACCAATACAGAAGACATGTTGTGGTTGAATTAACACTCCATATTCATGATGTTGTAATAGACTTATTTTTTTAGACAGCAAATTTGTATGCCTTTTGCCTTAGTTTATTGCTTCCAGGATGACTACTAAAGAATGTTTTATATAGGAGATTTTTTTTTTAGTCCTCAAATTCACATCTGAGCTATTGACGTAAAATTTGGAACAACACGCAGCCTAATTAACAATTTAATACTAATTGATAGAAAGTGACGTGTATATAAGTATTCATAAAACACGTAGAAAATTCACACTGCAGCTACACTGCTGGAGAATCTCTCCTTTTTGTCTGAGCTCTTCCATAAAACTCTGTATAATACTAATTGCAAAGGACAGTGATTCAAGGTCATTCTTGCTAAAAGCTTCCACTTTTTTTCTACAAAGATCAGAAATTTTTAAAAAACCCATCATCATAATGCAGAAATAAAAGTATGATCATGTTTAGTAGATTATGACCCAGAGGAAAGAATGTGAACAGCATGGCTGCAGAGAGGAATTTTAAGTGATGTGTGTGAAACTGCCAAAATGAGAATTGCAGCTGAAGGAAGTGAGCCAGCAGTCTAACTACAATCAATATCCAGGTTAAGTAAACAATTACACTCTGCCAGAGCTGCAGGAAAATCCACATGGCTTGACAGGGTACCTGAAATGTCTTCAGGTAGAAATTCTGATTTTACTTTGTGGATAGTTTTCTTGATATTTGTACAGACTGTAACTGAATTTTTTTTTTTTTTTTTTTTTTTTTTTT
>VWZP01009963.1:45774-157164 GCA_013396995.1 Dicaeum eximium
AGTCTATAAGGCAAAAACTGTTCTCAGTGTATGAAGAGCCGTTTTTAAGTCCTGGCAAACAAATGATGCATTTTAGGTAATGGTGGAGGTTATTTTAAAAATCTGGAGGCTGGTGAGACTCCGAAGTGACCAAAGAATAATGTATCTTATCAGACAATCTGATTGGTCAGGAAAGCAAGCTTATGAATAATTTAAAAATACAAAGGAGTACTATAGGGTCCTTTGTGAGCACTGAGCTTACCCAACATAGAAGATGTCAAGCTTAAAATGGGAACAGCTGTGTTTACAATATTTTAGGATAGTTTTCTTACCAAAGATTAGTATGTGGAAAAGCCCTTGTGTGAAAACTTGGCAGTTGATGTAAGATTCTTCCTCCCCTTGACATCCTCTTCCTCTCCTAACTTCATTTGTTATAAAGTTGCTAAATAGCTCAAAATAGTTTCAACACCATTAGAAGAGATGCCTAAATCTCAAAAATATCTGAGATAGATTTATAGAAGAATGAATATTTTTTACACTGTGGCTTGATCTCTTATCCCTTAGGCAAACTTCTCAGGAAACCTCAAAATTTTCCTGCCAGAGCACATACATATAAAACTGGTAGCATAGTAGACAACTGTTCTACTTGTGTGCCTTAATTTTATATATAACCCCCCCAAATGTCTCATGATTTAAAAATATCTATTGCTTCTAGTGGACAGTAAAGTGACAGAGTATTTATTTCCCATTGCTCAGAACACATAAAAAGCAACAAACCAGCTACTGTCTGTTCCCTCACCACTGCATGGCATGCTTGGGATTAGCTAAGGCTTGTGGTGTGTCTGGTGGGAATGCTACACAGCAAATGTGTGCACGAGCACAAGTGACAGGGGAGCAGAATTCAGTAACTGTGTAGAGTTTTTTTCTTTAAATTTCCTCTTAGCATATCTTAGTGTGTTTGCACTGTGTACAATTTTGGAGGCTCTGTGTCTTGAAAACTCAGAAGTGTTTGTCTTCAGATACTGAGAAGAGCTATTGCCAAATTCTAGAAAAGAATAGCAGGGGAAACAATTTAAATTTCAAGACTTTATACCATGATGTAGTCCAAGAATAGAGTGACTTTGGACAGTATGGTCAGACTGCAGCTGCGAGAGCTCTAGATCAGATGGGAAGGAAGTATTCCAGCAGATGCGATTTACAGTGGCAACACAAGCAGTCATTTGCTTCCTGCAGTTTTCTCTTTTGTGAGAAAATGAAAAAGACCAGATTGGTCTGTGTCTTTGAGGGGAGACAATGGCATTAATTAGGTCATTATTATATCCAACATATTTTTTCACTTGGGGATGATGTGATAGCAATGCACCAATGGTGTTGACCCTGTGGATTTGCAAGAGAACTTCTGTTTAAAATGAGGTTGGTGGATAGACTGTGGCATTGAAATATTGTGGTCTGGTGAGTTGCAGTGAGCTCTGTAGTTAGCATTGGTACTTGTTTACCACAGAGAGGAACAGAAAAGCTGTTAGGCAAGATGAAACTGCAGGGGAGAGTAGGTGTACCTCTCCAGCTCCTAGGAATTAAATCCCTATCATATTACATGAAAGCTCAAATACATTAAATTTCTCTTCTATATTCATCTTTCTGATAATCAATTGCTAGAAGGATGCTGTAGACTTCAAAAAGGAGGACTACAGGAAGGAATATACGAGAACTTAAGAGGCATGTAGCACAACATTTACACTTAACCTACTCCATACTCTGAAAAAGTTTAGAAATCAGAGAGGTCAGTTCCTTCTGCCTTAAGTATATAATTGTGCTTTCCTTATCCATGAACCAAAGTTGCATGCTATTTTTGGCTTTGTTGAGCTTCTGAAGCACTAACAGAATAATATTTTCTTTTCTATATGCCATATCACTTAAGACAGCAAATGACCATCTGCTAGATTGTATTTCTCAGCCTGTGGCCACATATACTATAATAGTTGTTCTGGTGTTCTGTAAAAATTTCTCTTTAAACTGACTTAATGATTTATGCTACCAAATCGTTCACATTTCTAAAACAGATAAGAATTTTAGATTTTTCTTGTTCTTATATCATACACACGAGGAAAAAAGCAATGAGCAGAGCACAACTATTGGAAAGGGTACCTTTTCCATGTGCAACATCTCTGAAAGCACCTTTGGTTTTGCTCAAGAGAAATTCCAGTTTAACCATTCTAGCACTTTTGAGACTATCTCTTAGATGGGCAAACTCTGTTGAGGCCAGACTCAATAGCTGAGTCTAGGGAGAAGGGTCTCAGTGGTAGACCCATCTGGTTTTGAACAGTTGGGAATTACTCCAGCTCTTTAGCAGGCTGGAATACTTTAGGAGTGCCTTGATGTGAATTTCTATCTCATTGTTTCAGAAAGCCATTCAAGCCACCAGGAGGAATGATACAAGACTTGGAAGACTTATATTTGGCTCCCACTCTGCCAAAAATATCTCATATAATTTCCCATGAGTTGTATGGATTCTGTTTGAAGCCCTATGCTGATAAGGCAATACAGAAGTGTTTTTGATATAGTGCTGCAGCCATTCCTGCCTTCAGCTATTCCCTCTGCTAAAAAGAGTCATTGAGTAGATTGGAGCAAATCTCCTTTGATATCTGTGTGCCTTTTGAGGATTTCAGGAGCATACCCCAAGAAGATTCCTAATTCATGTGCTTTAGCAGAACCAATTCAGATTTTTCAGGTAACAACAAATTAGCCGAAGGTTTCCATGAAAATATGCTATTGTTTTTAGGATGCTTTAATTTTACATGCACACTGGAACAAAGAAACATGCTTGAGGAGTAAGGAAAGGAGTGAAAGGAAACAATAAAAGCAAAGATGGTAGTTATGAACCTAAACCCAGATGAAAAAAGGTTTCAACAATGCCCCGTTTATGCAATTTATTTAAAAGTGTAATCTAATTAATAAATTAATAAAATAATTCTTGCGAATTCTTTTTTAATACAAAAAAGCCAAGTAATGTAGTAACACGCAGATCAGCACAGAAGCTGGAGGAATGAGTCTCCAGTAAAAGTATGTCCTGAAATGCAAATGATTTTTAAACAAAATTATGTCTATTTAAAAAATGAATCAGTCAACTTTTAGGTAACCACAATGCAGAGTGGAATGGATACAAATTATCTGGGAGTTGATCAAAAGGTAGATAATGGTCTGTACTGCTGCATACTGAAGAAGCTGAAAATAGCTTTGAAATCTGCCGCTGGGGGCTGAGGTTGGCATGATGGGCACAATGGGTCTGAAGCCAAGAAACAGGGTAAAACAGATTTATGGACTGGCAACCAGTCCAATAATGTTTTCCTGTTAACAGAAAAAGTCAAAGTGCTTTCCAATGATGACGGAGCTGACAGTGAGCAGAAACACAGCTCAAAAAGTGAGGGGGTGTGGCACTGAGGTAGGCTTTAGTGGGTGTAGTGCATTAGGTCGAAGGCTGGACTTGTTGGTCTTGGAGGGTTTTTCCAACCTTAATGATCCTATGTTAGGTGGATTAGAAGCATGTGGTGAAAAAACAGGTGAGAAATCTGATGTGGTAATCACTAAAGGTAGAATTGCATATTAATTTATGAGGCAGATTAAAGAAATTAATAGCTTTAGTGTAGCTATGTTTTTTGAATCAAGAACACCTCAAAATCAGGGAATGATAGAAAAATTCTACTAGTTTTGTGAGTCTGTAGGATATTGTAGGGTTGAATTTGCATACTAAAAGGGATCTTTTTAAAGCATTTCATGTTTTAACATTCTGTGCGTGGTTTAAGCTTTTAAGTACTACTAGGAGTTGTGACCATATGGGTGGGCAGCCCTGCATATGGAAGTATTTAACTTCTTCAGAATAGCTTGGAGAACAAATGCTGATAGTACTGGTTATTTCTGCTGATAATTGCTGACAGTTTCTTCACTTCATCAATAAGGTTTCACTTAAGTTATGAAGATATTCTAGATGAGCTGATTGAGGAATGTATGATGTGTGATTCAGATAAAATTAAATGACAAAAGGAAAAGAAATCTGTATGTAACTGAGGATTTCAAAGCTCAATGCTCTACAGATGTGAATCAATCTACCAAAGAAGCCCTGAAACTTAAATGTGGAAAAGGTCTGGAACTTCCTTATTCAAAAGCTTTAACACTCTCTGGCATTAATACCTGGAACAAAGAAAGAAGCATTGTAGAAATAATATGACTGGGTCAATAGCCACATAATTAAAAGTAAATTAACAGAATGTTAAAAGATTGCAGAAGGGACTGACAGGCATAGAAATGTGTGCAAAAGAGTTAGGGAAGGATAGGAGTAAAGTGAATTAAAGTCAAGCAGAGCTAGACCTTGCACTGGATACTAAACATGATAAAATTACTCAGCTTAAAGCAAGCAGTTTCAGAAACAAACCACTAAGAACAACATGTAGTCACTGTTCAGGGATTAAATGTATTGCCCTAAAAATAATGAAATGTGTTATTCTGTCTTCATTAGAGGTGCTGATTGTGGTGAGAAATGAAGGCTGCATAGTAGGAATAAGTCCACAAGCTTAATAAAAATAATTGCAACTGAGATCCAAGCAGTTTGGTGGAGTGAAGGATGGCAACCAGCAGTTCCTTGGCCAGAAGGATACTGGCTCATGAAGTCTCATATGTGACCATATGACAGCAAATACACAGTGATGATGGAGAAGGAATAATAATCCAACTGGTTATAGGTGCATTAGTCCTACCTTGAGGCTTGAGAAAAACTTTTAAGGGAAATCCTTCCTGTGCCTGCAAATAAATGCTTGACTGATCCCAGCTTTGGTTATAAACATGGGCTGTCACAGGGCTGGCAGTGCTGCAGGCAGTGCACACACACTCCTCCTCAGACACCACGTGTTCTTAGGGACCAGTTTACCCCAACTTTGGGCTCCAACACTCCTGTACAATTTGGATCTTTTAGTATAAGACTTTTTTTTTTTAAGTGTCTGAGCATGGCTCAGTCTAAAAATTATTCTTAATTCCTTGCCTGTAACTTAATTTTTGTGCATACTGGGCAGATCAAGATTTGCACAAACACGAATTTCAGTTGTAGGCTAAAATTGTCTCATACAATGCACCAAAACTTAGGTTCAGAACAGAGATTGTGGAGTTTTTGTGAGATTCCCCTCCCACTGACTTACAAGTGCAGTGAACTCTGTGAAGTGATCTTAACTTTCTTCTTGAGGATGAGAGAGATTGTGAAGAACACGCTTGAGTCTATAAAGATTTTCCCATAAGAATCAAGTCCACTGGATGACTTTCAAATATTGTCCTGTAAGGTAAGTGCTTTAGACCTCTTACTAGCACTAAGCATAAATTAAGTTGTGAATTGCAATCTGTTTAGAAAAATTAAATTTATTTCTAAATTGTATTTAAGTGGTGATGTTGTGAATGAGGTGAAAAAACCCACAGCAGATTTTTTCCCAATAGGTTTCCTGACAAAGGAATTTTCTTCTTGACCATCAGAACTAACAGGTTGACAAAAAGCATCCCACATACCACGTTTTCTCTACCATATCTACAGGGACTGTAAGAAAAATAGGCTTAACCCAAATATCAGAGAGAAAGTCACATTTTGTGACCTGTGGTCTTCCCCACAGTTTAGGACTGTCTGTTGAAGCGAGGTTTGAGAAGTTCTTTCCAGAACTGAGATGAGATGGTGGTGGGCATTTTTACAACATAGGTCATTTTAGCATTAACATTATTGCTTAGTGTGCTTATACTCTATAAAGAGTCCTGGAAGAGGACTGTGTGATGAATAATAAGCTTAGGCAATGCTGATGAATTAAAAATAAAACCTGGCTTTAGAATTTGCTCAGAGGAGCTTATTAATCTTTACGTTTTCCCAAAGTTAAATATCAAATTATTGGTAATGCCTGGCATCCTTTGTAGGAATGTAATTCAGATACACTCACCAAAAGAGCTCACATCATTAGCAGGGTGATTGTGTCATCTTCTGTTGAAATATTCCTCACCATTGGTGTTTCTTGGCAGACTGACATGTTTTCACTTGACATTGCTGTAACCTCTGGGAAAGAAAGCCCTACCTTTCTGTGAATAATTCATTAGTGAGCCATCACACTGAAGTATTCCCCTCTTTTGAGGGAGGAGGGGAGGGATACCAAAGCTACTTTTGGTTTTCGTTTTTTTTTTTTTTACTTTTTTAAATCCTACCGTGCAGTCTTAGCACTTCCTAAGTATTCTTCCATAGAAACCTCCTCTCCTAACATAGAACTAACTCTCAGTTCTGATCCTTTGGTTTGTGAATTAATCCATATAATTTTTACAAAGGGTTCTGGATCAGAGCAGTGGAAAGCTGCTGATGCAATATAACCTTCCTGATAGTGCTGGGTTTTCTGGAACTGGACAATAATGCCAGACAGTAAATCAAACTTTTCGAAATCCATCTAAGAAGCATGGCTGGCTGTTTGGTAAAATGTGCTAAAATATGTTTGAAATGACTGTGTTGACTTACATTGCCAGCAGTGAGCGTGCAGGACATGGAGTACACTCCTGGCAGAACCTGGGGAAGGAGCCCTTTTGTGTCTGACCAGAGAATAGAGGGCTCAGTGTTCACAGGTGTGTTTAAAGCACTGGTGAAAATGTTTACATGGAGTTGGTTTGTCTGGCTTTTGAAGTGTAAAAAGTCTGTCTTCACTTTACCTGGATAAATGTTCCTATTGCTAGTAATGATTTTAGAAAACAAGTTGAAACAAAAGACCCAGTACAGCTTTAAAAATTTTTTTTAGATAAGCCTTTTTGTAGGTATCCTGTTTAAAGTCTCTACCAATGACTTTTTTTCTAAAATTGTATCAGTAGCAGGCGTTCACTTTGTTCTTTACTTTTTCACTTCTACTATGTATTTTTTCATGTCTGCTAGAAAAGCTTGACTCTCAGTTTAAAGCATGTTCTTGATAACAGACAGGCAAGGCCTGGATGAGCTTCTATTCTTATGTGCAATATCTTGGGTATTTGAAGGGCTCTTTAGTGATCCCTTCCTCTAAGAAGCTCAAATAATTCCTGGTCTTTTATTAATCTGTCAGAGCAGGGGTTGCTTCTGAATTTATCTTAGTATTTCTGTCTGAAACACCTGTGCAGCCTATGCTTCAAATTGCCAGCATTAAATCAACATAGTTTTCCTCCTCATTCTTCATCAATTTGTCATATAGATAAGCCCACTACCTGCACTAGCAATCTTCCATTATCCACTGTTCTTGCTGGTTTCTTCCATATACTCCCATCAACACCCACAAAGGCTTTTTACCCTCAGATATATTCTGTCTTTCTCTCTTTAGGTTTTTAACTCCCCTGCGTAAGACGGTGTCTACAGATAGCTAATGACTCTAAGATTGAGCATGACATGTGACTTATTTTGCCAGTGATAGAGCTAGGTGATTTGGACTTTAATATCTTGAGATCGTATAAAGGAAATTAAAAAATTATGAAGCAGATAAAAAGAAAAAAAAGTCACAAGAAAAAGGCATCTTGATGGCTTTTGTTATTTATATAAACTCTAACAGCCAAATTTCTTTTCTAATTACTGAAACTGTACACACTGAAAATGTACACATTTGAGGAATATAAATGAATACACTGTAGCCTCCATTATGCACTGTGCAGAAAATGTCCTTAATGATCAGAGTTCTACCCCATGAAATTTAATCTTCATTCAGATTCTTCTGGGTTTTTTCATATATTTGCCTGTCTTTAAATGTGCTTTTGTGACATCTGTATATGTAACCTCCATAACTAAGATGTGCTTATTTGCATTGTAAAAGAGTGAAGTGTTTCCAGTGCCAGTGTTATAATGAATACTATATTTAAAAGATCATGCCTTATTTCTCTGTGTGCTGTGTCGGCAGCAGTGTTGTAGTCTGTTCTGATATTTCACTGTATAAATTAGACAGCTAGGGAAGGGAGAAGGAGAGCAGTAGATGTAGATTGAGTGACCTGTTCCATATCACAACGCACAACTTTGATGGCATGAGAAGCAGATTCCTAGCCCAACCTACTAAATAAGGAGTCATCAGAAACATAGTCCTGATTTTTAGGAGGAGGTGAGGAGTTTGGAATTGTCTTGAGTTTTATTTTTGTCTTTTTTGTGCTCTCTACCAAAATAATTATAACTATATGCAATGGCTGTATTAAACCTTATTGAAATGGTTTCAGAAACTGCTGCTTCCAATTGTCATTCCGTAATGTTTTTCTAAAAAGAAAAAAAAAAAAGAAAACTAACTTTTTTCATAGGAAGAAAGACATTTCAAACGTTTCTGGTTTTCCTCCGTTAGAGCTCAAGAACAAGTTGAAAAGGGGCATATGTTTTTCAATGTGTAACTTCCATGTATGCACATACTGGACGCTAAAGAAAGAACCGATAGACTTTTTAAAAAGGAATAGATACATTTGCACGGAGAAAGATTAGAAAAATAATCTGAAGACCTGAAGAAATAAATAATTAAGAATAGAAAAGATGGAGACACCTCTAAAAATGTTGGGCAAGGTGTTTGCAAAGAAATACTTTAACGGAGGTGAATCCTATTTCAAATCAGACCAAAGCTGCTGGTTCCCTTTGCTTCCCTATGGCTGCTGCAGGTGCCACTGGCTTTTTCCTCCAGAGCAGCTGTGCTCCACTGACACAAATGGCACTTCCTGGGGACTGCATCTTTAGTTACTGGTACAAGAATCATGGTAATGTGCAATGGGAAATTTCAGTCATGCTTTCAAATGGCTGCTAAAACACAACACTGCATGAGGAAATCACAGCTGCATGCTTGCAGATGGAGCTGCCAGTGGTACAGCTACCTATGTATTATTCCCTTCAAAGAGCTACTGGAAAAACTGTAGGGCAGCAAGGAAATGTGTGAAAAAACCAGATGCTTAGTGATGTAGTCTTACTGCTGTCTGTCTTCCCATCTCCCTCCCAATTTTCTGTTTCAGCTTATGATCTCCAAAATACTGAGTTTTCATGGCTCAATTTATTTTTTTACCTCACATCACAGGGAATGCCTAACAATGTCAAATATGGAAAAGCTGATTCAAAGTATGCCTATGTCTTCAAAAATGTCCCAGTTTTTACCTGTACAAAGTAAACATTTTGCTTGGAAGAGTGCAATATGATGTGCATTAACAGAATGCTTTGCCTTTTCCATAACAAAGGTCTCTTAATTTAGAATTTGTGCATTAAAGCAGGGGTAAACCCAAATGATGTATGTAAAGTTCACAGCCCGTTCTGCAGGATAGAAATTAATAGGATAAAGAAAAAAGTTAAACAATGTTGAGGAATTGTAGCATAATGTTCCTTTCTCTTCCCTAGTATCCCACAGTAAATATTAAAAAGGAATCAAGTTGACTTTGGTGCAGCATGTATTCCTGGCTTCTCAGGACCTCATCCAGGACATGCAGAATTTATCTGCCAAGGATTTTGCAGCTGTGGAGGTTGTTGATCTCAAAAGTGGTGCAGGACTCTACGCCTAGCTCTAAGAACTTGTGTGTCAGGATAGGTGCTATTGTGGGAAGGTATTGAGATACCCAGTAAAGAATAATGTACACTTCCTGGGGCAAGTAAACTGGGACTTAAAAGGTCTTCTGGGTGCTTAGAAACTGAGCCCCACAAGAGCTAGCAGTAAATGATTCTTAGGCATTTTATTTTCATAGCTTTGTGCTTTGGTCATTAGATTATTCTGCCTTTAAATACAGTTTGCAGCTTGCCAGGTTTTTAATTTGAGGAGTTAAGCTTGTCATCCTGGATCCATGAAGTTGTATCTGTAATATGAACAGGAGAATAGGAACACTTCAAAGACCAGCATGTATTTCAGGCAGACCCTGTATACTCATAAAATGTTAGAATTTATGATCTTTCCAATGACAGCCATGACTGCTTTGTTTAATGTCAGGCTTCTGAAAGAGCCTTTCCTAGCCAATGCTGTTGGCCTATCTGTCCCTTAAAGAGCAAGGAGACACAGATCTTGCATTTGAGTTACTCTCTCCAGCTGGAAACGTTGTATAGTACATTCTTTACTGTATTTATTACAGAGTATGTGGTACCTGCTTGAGTATACCAAGACCACATACTTGAATTGCTTTTTTTTGTCTTGTTCATGACGTCTGCCCAATGATTTACCCTCAAATCTTATTTTTGCAACAGAATTTCAGTCTCATCTTCCATTCTCTACTATTTATTTTGTCATCAAAACTGTTAAAATTCATAATAAGTGATTTGGCACTCTATTTGTTAGGCAGTTTATTTGGAACCATTATTGTTATCTCCTAGATATTTCCATCATGTTTTTTTTTTAAAACACACCATTTGGCTCTACAGTATTTGAAAAAATCAGTGATTGAAATCTGAACTGTATGCTACCATGATAGAAAGTATATCCTGCTTTTGTTTTCTGCTTGGGGAGGAATCAGGTTTCAGCTCAAATGGTCATGGTTGTCCCTCTGTATTTTGTTTCTGGTAGGTTGTTCTACAAACCTGCAGAGTAATGATACAGAATAAAAGCCTCCTGAATACATCCTAAATGTTTTGACATGTATATGTTTTATAGATATGCAGATTTGCCAGCATAGAATATTTGTAATTTCAAGGTTTTTTAGTTGTCTTATAGTTTGGATAGAATTTTTGTGTCAGGAAAGAAATGTCTGTCTTTATCGTCAACTACTTTTTGATTTTTTGCAATAGTGTAAGGCAATTATAAATACATGTGGTAAAAATAGTCTCCTTTGATTCTCTAGTAGGTGTTGCTTAAATTCATCAGTTTCTTTATATATGTATGTGAATTCAAAGACTGAAGATCAGTATGTTTGGGAAAGTTAAGAGCTGCTGGAAAGGGGGCAGTGGACAGTACTCAGATTCAGCATGAGACCAGAGACGCAAACAGCTGCTTTTAATATTGATAGCCATACCAAATTTTCTTCTGATGATTTGTGTCATTTCAAAAATGTTATTTTAAAGGTGAAGCTTTCCATGGAGCTGTCAAAATTTTATATTTCACATTTCTGAAATAATCAAATTACATCTTATACATAACTAGAGAGACTGAGGTGCTTTTCACATGCAGTATTGCATTTAGCACAAAAACAAATGCTAATGTGACTATCAGTACAGGACCAAACTTTATCTGAGATCTGGGGTGTTGCCATGGCAATTCCAATTGTTGGAAAAAAATTCTCTTTTGTGCTTCATTCTGACATTAGATTGCAAAATGATGATTATGAAGAAACATACAACCCAAAAGGGGGGGGGGAAATCTCTTCTTGAAGATGTAAAACATACTTTCTATCACATTTACTTTTTCTGAAACACTGAGTGTATGCCCAGATTGTTACAAGCTATATTTTTTGCAGATTCAGATATATTGTTATTTCTCAAGCTGCCATAATAATACTCAATGTTATTTCTCCCAAATGTAATAATCAACATAATAAGGAACTCAGAGACATATATCCCATTTCCTGTGCAAAATATTGGCTTCTAGTGTATGTTATACTGCTGATGTGGCCCTTTTGCTTTTAAAAATACTGCCTATGTTAGCTGAAGCATACCTAAAATACAGATCTCGCTTAAGTTATTTATATATATCAGTTCTATAATCTATGTATAATAGAATAGCTCATACTAGCCAATAGATCAGTCATTTCTGTTTAGTTATAAAATTGTTTTTCTACCAATACATCTCACTGGGAGAAAATTGATATGGCTATTACCTGTTCCTTGCTAAATCAATACACAACAAGCTTTAGATAAATAAATAAATAAATACACACTCCTACGCCACCCCCCAACCCCAACAGCCTAACAACAAAACCACACAATACTTCCTAAAAAGAAGCAAATGAAGGAGTACAGTTAAAATGTGGTTTGCACTGCAATTCATGCTGAAGTTTATTGTGCATTCTTTTATGTAGGAAATGTGTAAAATGGGAAACGTTTCCAGAAGAGAACTAATTCTTGCAGTGCTGCATTGCTGCTTTATAAATAAATCATTGTCCTTTCTCTATTGATCACTGGAACAATCCAGTCGAAGAATGCTGACTTAGTGCAGCCCTTCTCAGGATGGCTGGATTGAGAGAAAAAGCCGGGTAAGTGGGACCCAGCAGCAGGGAATTGGGAAAATCCCAGACTAGTTAGAGATCAGGTTTGGTGCATGAAATCCTTGACTTGTCTTTACCTCCAAACAAACTGGACAAAGCAGCTGATTTCTACAAGATATTTTGTCTTTCCATAATGTAATTGATCACGAGAAATTAAATATAATACAATACTAGTTGTAATAAGTGGATGATGCTGAAAATCCATGTTTAATATATTATGATTTGTTTTTTCAAAAACACACACAAAAAATACCTTCCAAATTTAATTAATGATCTCAGTTATGATATTTATTTGTCAAGAAATAAGGGCTTAAGTCTGCCAGGAATGCATTTGAATTTATAGACTTTAAGAAATAGTACTGCATTCCTGTGAATTGAGGTGGAATCTGAATTTTATTTGGTTATCACAGATAACCCAGATCACAGCTTGCCAATCTGACAATTTGATGATGTTTGATTTTTCAGGACTTCTGCTATCAAGCCCCAAGGCTTTTCTGGGAATAGGAGTAGCCTGTTACAATGAGGAGCTGAGAAATACTATTTGGGTTTGCATGTCTGACCAGATCATGACAGATGTGTATTGGATCTCAGAGGCATATACTTTTTAAAGCGTGGCTTTCACTGAAGCCTGTGTTAGTCATCTATAGCAAGAGTGTATACCCATAATGTTGTTATCCAGAACTTCCAGCTACTTCTAGAATATAAAGTTCTTATTTTTCATAAAATGAGATTTACTGGTAAATGCAGTGCTCAGCTGATGGCAAGTTATTCAGGGCTATGGTGATGCATTGCTTTTAGGGCATGTTGTCATCACATGATTTTTTTCTGTTTCTCATTAATTACAAGTACTTCCAGAATGCAGGACTGTAAAATGTAATTATTTATTCCACTGGGTGTTTTATCTCTAGCGCTGCAATCGGAGGCAGCACACGCTGCTGTACTCTCACCAGCGTGCTGTTGGGTGGCTGACAGGAAGCAAAGGGGCTTGCAAAGGACTCTGCTGGCTACAGTCGGGGTTTGGGGCGCGGAGCAGAGCGGCTCGGTGGTGCCAGGGGTGCGGGCTGGGCTGCACGGGTGGCTCTGGGTGGCCTCGGTGCTGCCGGCGGTGGCCGCGGGCTCTGTGCCGGCGCTGCCGCTGTGGGGCCGCCGCATCAGATCCCTGCTCAGCGCCCAGTTGGCGGCAAAAATTCCCCCTACTTGAATGATAAACCTGGACCAAATGTACTACAGGGAACAAATGTGGAGGTACAGAAAGAGACTACATGTGGCGATGTTGCTAGCGTGACAGAAAGCAGCTGGCACAGCCCTAGTTTCCATTGGACTGGCGCTGGATGGGCTTTGCCTTTCCTCTCCCAGTGTCCGAGTACCAATCGGTTCGTGCCTTCTGCTAGGATGCTAAAAGGCCTGTAATTAACACGAGCGTAATAATCCATGAAGTATTTCGTTATCTGAAATAATGCGATCTATTAAACAAACAAAAAACCCGGTGGTGTTTACCATGACTCCTGCGGTTGACCGTCTCCCTTCTCCAGCTGGAGCAGAGCCTGGCCGCTGGCCACTAGGTGCCACTGTTGTATAAGGACATGTCGGGCATAATGACTTAGACAATGAGTAATTTACTTAGAGAACATGTATGTGTATAATTAGGAGTCATCAATGTCTTTCTTTTAAAATAAAATAAGTTTACCATATCTAATTAGATATTTCTTATAAGATGGATTTCATTCTAATTGGGTAAAGCTATGCTACTGGTTTAAAATACAGCAAAGGATGTATTTGTATTCACTTTCACAGTTTTCATATTTTTTTAGTCCTTGCAATAAATGGATCTGATTACACCTTTTAAATCGATGTTCTCTCAAACTGGTATGACATAAATGATTGTTCTGTCATTGTGATTTTACTGCCATTGTTTTCAGCGTGTGAGGTTTTTTAGTGATATCTCTCTTAATCTCATTCTGTCTTTCCCTATCCTCCTGATTGTGATCTTAAATCTGCATGTTCTTTCCATCCAGACCGAAGTAATCTGTTTAAAGAGCCAACAGCGGCCACCACGGATGACTCTGGCTTGACCATGACAGCCCAGGCTTTCCAGCAGCAGTGAGCTCAGTAACCCACAGCTAATGAGCCAGAGCTCCAAAATGTCCGTTGTGCAAGGGGCTTCTTTCAAAGCTCAGATTTCCTGTAGCTGACTGTTGCCAATGAAAATCTAGATTTTGCAGATATTGGGCTGTATCCAGCCTAGGTAAAATTCAAATTCAGTGGATTTTTGCAGGGAAAATGAATGCCTTAAAGCTTTGGTATGAATTCAGAAGGCACTGGCTAGTCATTGTCACACCCAGTGTGGGTAAGGCTTACACTCCTTCCCAAAGCATTTTCATTAGTGCCTGAATTCTCTTCACCAGCCTGAGTTCTGGATTTTCCCACCAAAATTCTGTGTTGCATGCTAATGTAAGAACTATGCTTGTTTTACAGTTCTTTCAGATCTGTGGGAATTTTGGTATGGGCAATCTTCCTCAGATCAGCTCTCGTGCCACCAGGCTGCAACACTGACCATTTCCACCTTATGAGGGTTCCCATCAGGCTATCCCTGCCTCTGTCTGACACTTGAGCCACTCCTGTGTTTCGCAATTATGACTAGAACTTGTCTATTCAATCTTGATGGCATCTTTCAAATTACTTTGAATTATCTCCTGAAAGAAGCAGCTCCTGCAACAAAACAATGGCAAAGTGATTTTAGAGTAATTTTCAGATTGTGGTTTATAACTGCATTGTACCTCAGAAACAGCTCATCCCAGTGGGCAAGGCTTTCTCTGCTATCCCTATCTCTCATATATCAAATTATGGATTATTATACAAAAGTTGTATCTCTGTCTTATTTATTGAAGTGTTGGTTCACTAAATAAAGGATCTCAACAGTGGTTTGAGCTGGCTGAAAACCTGCTTGAAATTTATGTATTTCAGTGAAAGGTTTTCAACAAGCTCTATTTCTGAAGCTAAAGTACTTCAATTCCCAATGACCAAATTCATTAAAATATAAATTAGCCTAAAGAAACATATGAATCACAACGCTGTATTTGCATATCACCTATTTGGTGTGCCTATAACAGTTTATTCATGTAGACTAACAGCTACTGCAATCTTCACAACCACAGAGTTAAATAAATGACTGTGGAGTGAATGAGAAAGCAAAGAGGACAAGGATGAAAATTCTTTCTGCTGAATGGGAAAGAATAGTGCAGAATTCTGCAATTGAGATTAAAACCTGTGTTAAACCAGTTTCCTTCACTAAGACATGTCTTAGCTAATCAATTAGCATTGACTGTCTCAGTATTCTAATAATAGGAAAGGATTTAAGGAAATGTCATGTTTCGTTTGTATTTTCAGAACTGTAGATAATTACTGATTATTGCACAAGAGTGAATATCATCTAAGAAATAAAAGTGAAGAGGCTGGAATGAGAATATCTTATCTCAGGGGAGTTAAATGATCTTCCTGCAGTAAGACCTTTGCAAAGGCAGCAACAGAAATTTCTCATAAAGTTTGACCTGTTGTTCTGTAAGTAATATATCCGAGACTCCAATACAGAGTATCTTGTCAATTCCTTTTAATAAATGAAGCTGAACTGATACAGCAGCTTGGGTAGTTTCTCTGATCTGTACCAGTTCTCTGCTCCATGCCTTCACATGTATTTCCATGAATTGTTGATACACTTGGCCAGTGAGTCTTCTGTGACTTCAAAGCTAAGCCTTTCACTTTTCCTTGTACAAAACATGCCCAGAAGCTGGATTCTGAAGAAAATAAGCAGAGAGAAAAATACTGATTTTAGATGTTAGGATAATCTAAGAAAAATGGTTCAAAAAGAAAAAGGCAGGGGAACCCTTTTTGCTTTTTCTCTCTTTTTTTTTTTTTTTTTTTTTAAAGATTTGTCATTTGTTGCAAATACTTCCCAGAAAATTATTTTGTAGTGAAGTAATTAGCTCTGTGTAAATGCAAACAATAACTGCAAATACTGCATTTGTGACATCCAGAAGTGCCATGACATTTTTAAGAGATGTTGTTCTACATCTCTTCTTCATCTTTCCAGGGGAAAGGAGGAAGAAAAGATTGTTAGTCTTCAAGAATGATGGACATCAGGCTCATTGCTGGATTTTCTGAAAAGGCTTATGTTTGATATCAGAGAGCAGAAACTCAATTAGCTGTAATGTAATTTGTTAGCTTTTGTGATGCAACTCAGTGTATGTCACTATGCATTGCTCTGATCAAGTAATGTTAGGGAGACAGTCAAAAGAGCCAAATAGTCACAGATTTATGCCCTTTGTAGAAGTGACTAGGACATTTTGAATGCTGTAGGAGAATAGACCTTTACACTTCTAACTCACCTAGAATAGCTTTGAAAATATGACCTTTAATATAGTCCCATCTTTCTAAACAGCTTCAGGGTCATCCCAGCATTTCCAGATAAATTTGGAGATATATAAAATAAGGAACTGCTAAGTTCTCTTCAAACTGAGAGAGAATAAATCATAAGACGTGAAAAAAAAGTTTCATGACTAAAGCTTTTCAAGCAATGCAATTTTACTGTATTATCATATCCCACTAGTTCTTTAGTCACATGAGAACATGAAGCATATAAGTAACCTAAATGTGACTATTGCTGCTCTTTAGGAAAATGGTTCAATAATTCATTGACCTCCCATTGCTTAAGTTTACTATCTAAAATATAATCCTCCATTTTCTTGATATTGTCAATTTTTTTAAGTGGAAGAATTTTTAATATTCAACTTGGTAGCATTTGAAATCAGCCTGAAATAGAAAATTTTATGAGAGTTTTATAAACTTCATTTAAACTCTAATCCAAGGAAATGTGGAAAAAATTGCAGATGAGTATTGCAGATGAGTAATTTTTAAGGAATTGGAAGGAAGAGACACCATTATGTAAAGGAATGTTTAGTATCAAAGCATATAAATAGCTTTAGCTGACAGCAGAACAATAACTTCAAAAGTTAACAAATCATTCTCAAATTCTGATAGAAAAGGAAGCTAGAAAAAGAAAGCTAGATTTATTCCATTCTGAGGATAAGAAAGGCTGGTTTAATTGTGATTTTTAAGGATTTTTCAAACAAGCTCAACTTTTGATTTCAGTGGTTTTAATCCTGATTTGCACTAATAAAAACTAGGTGCAAATGAGTGCTGATGAGTCTGTATTGAAGTTAAACGAATAGTTGAAAATGTCTATGAATATTCATTTAAATTCAAAAATTAACTCCAAATTGATCATGCCTATGACTTTGCGAATTTGCTTTCTGCGAGCATACATGTACTTGAAATTAACTTTCATGAATATTTGCAAAAGCAAATTTTCAATTAGATATTTCATATACTTGCAGAAAATAATATTTCAGTGATATATCTAATTGTGAGATTTGGATTTTACATCATGCTGCCTGATATTTGTGATCTGTTCTGTGGGACTGCATATTTGAAGGCCTCCAGAAAGGTTTTAGCTGGATGGAACACTTTGAAAAACCTTTACCTTATGAATTACAGGATTCATCAAGAAGCAGAAGCAAATGAGAATATACAAGAAAATAAAGAACTGTGCAGGTTTCTCCTTATTTGTGCTGTCAGGCCATGATCATGGCCAAGTTCAGTCCAAACAGAATAATTTTAAGGAAGTGGTTGTTTGGATTTTTAACCATTGAAGACAAGAATCATGATTGCAATGGCTGATAGTTTGGGGTAGCTTAGAAAAAATGGTATAATTGCAATGGCTGTCATTGGAGCTCCAAAATGGGATGTGTGGTTTGTTAGAAGCTAACTTCACGAAAGAAGTCCTAGATCTAATAAGATGTTTGTATAGAACTGTTCTCATGGTGTATCCAGTTTGAACATTATCTAGAGCCCGCTGGCTTGCAGGAAGAACTGAATCCGAAAACAATATTCTTAGAATAGAAATGACACTTTGGCAAGTCTTCCATATCAGGAGCAGAAACCAACACCAGCACGTGAGATGAGAGGATGGGGTGTGGGCCTGCTTGGCACAGGTATTTTTGTGTTCCTAGAAACAAGGAGGAGCAGGAAGGATGCTTGACCCCTCCATGGATGCAGTGGGATCAGTTCTGGCCGGAGCTGTGATGTTTGGGGAGGCTCAGAGGAGAAGCTGCTGGCAGCCTGCAGAGGTGACCATGGGACCCCATGGGCCAGCCCAGGAAGGTGAGCTCACCCACCTCCAACAAGGGGAAGGGGCTGCTCAGGGGGAACAGCCTGAGCAAGGATTGCACCTGGCCTTAGCAGCCCCCTGTGCTACTGATCTTGCAAGGATCTCATCGATAACTGCAGTCTAGGAATGCACTTTTAAATTCCAGCTTAGTTTTTATTTGGTGAGTTCATCCATTGTTGTGCGCAGGAGTGTAACCACTTATTTTGCTGGACTAAATGTGTCCTGATTTCATCTCTTACCTTGGCAACTGAACAGCATATTCCCTATGGCTGATTCAAGGCACTTTCTTACTGGTGGAGCAAGGAAATACACACACACACACAAGTATTCCCTCAGAGCAGGGGAGTGTTTTCCCACCTAGTTACTGAAGCCAGCTTGACGGCAGGTAACAGGCAGTGCTGGGTCAGTCTCCCTCAGAAGGCACAGCCAGTGCCTCTAGCAAGCAGCAGGGGAGGGGGAGATTGTTGATGATGCATAAGGTGCCATAAGAGGGTAATACAACTCAAAAGAAATTGAATCAGGCTCTGAAACTGAGACAACCAAATTTTTCAGCATGACCAGCTTGGCTTGCCAGGGTATTGAGTACCCTGAACTCTATCTTCAAATATTTTGCAAGCTAAAATACTGCTTATTGGAAGAAATTTGTAAGTAATTGAAAGCCAGAAATTATTTGGGGAATTTTCTGAGTGATTTTTAGATAATTTAAAAACAAGAAATACAGGCTTAATAAATTATTTTGTTATGTATTGCTTCTTCATCTCTAGTTTGAATAGTGAGAGAATCCGGCCCCAGTGCCTACAAGTCATACTCAAGGATTGGATTTCCTGCGTAAAAGCTATACAGTGTGATAACACAGTTGTACTGCATATTCAGTTTTGATATGTAACCTTTTAAATAAATTGGAATACTCTTTGTGCCTATACTGGCACACACGGAGAGATCATAAACAATAATTTTGTAAAGGTCACTTCCTCACTAAGCGCTTGAGCTCATGGCAAGAGCAGCATAGGGCTATTAAAGGACCTTTATGCTTCTATTTTTTGGTCTCTGTTAATACTTTGCAGCTTTGAAGCTCTGTTGAATATAAGAGCTGTGTGGTGTCCCATGCCATGGGTCTGTCTGTGCAGGCCTGTGCTGTGAGACCCCAGGCTGCCTCTCTGTGCATTTCAGTAGCAAATGCCTGCTGGCTGTAGGATCTGGGGTTACCCAGCAGTGTGGAGCAGCATGCCTGAGGCTGGCAGCATCCTTCCTGCTGTGAAAGAGGGGGAACGCAGCAAGATCCAAGTGGAGGAGGCTTTTGTGTCAGTAGCATCTCAAGACAAGCAGGTATCAGGAACCTGGGCAATACATGAGTGCCCACAGTGGCTGAGGGATCTGCACAAGGTGAGAGTTACCAGATGCTTGCCAAGTTCAGCTGCCTAGCACATTGATTAGATTTTCCTGCTGCTGCCCTTCTAAGGTGCTAATGAAGTTGTTGGTTGAATAATTTTGTTTGGTTCAGTGGAAAGTCTCTTGGTCTTGTTTGTCTCCAGCAAAATACTTGGTCTCAGAGGAAATGCTTGGAAGTTATAGTCCATCCAACCAACATTAAAACCACGTATATCAGCTGGTCTTCAGAAACAAAAGCACATTTTGTTACAAACTCCCTTTATGCTATACCCATTGGACTGTTCTTTCCTGTGATTGACAAGATGGCCTAAATCAATATCCTTTCATTTTCAGATCTCTATTATTTTGAAGAAATCCACATTTGTCCTGCTGACAGTGTAGGGGGAAGTTATTCCTCACTGTAGTGGCATCAGAGGATACCCTCAGCAGGGTAAGTGGAGTCTGTCTGGTGTCATTAAAATAGCCTCTAGCCTAGATTGTGGTAGTTTCTGAGTTTCTAGTGTGTGGTATTTTCTGAGGAGCAGTAGATCAGGAGGCTGAGATGGTGCATTTTAACTCTGAGATGTTTTCGTTCCACTGTTGCCTGCTGGTGTAAAGCCACCATGGCTCACAGAAGGAACAGGATGTTTGTAAGGGTATTGGCCATACCCAGAGGAGTTGTAACTGGAAAACACCACAGTGTGCCTGGGGAAAGGATGCTTGCTGTGGTAGGCATAGCCTCTCTAGTGGGCAGAGGTTGGTGCTGCCCACGCAGGAGGTGGCTCATCCGTCTGCTTCTGGGGACACTCCCACACCTGCTCTGGCACAGCTGGAATTGCCCTGATCCCAGACACAGCACTATGCAAAGCCAGGGCCAGAGCTGGGGAACAGCCCAGGTACCCTCCAGCTTCTACTGCCACCATCCATGCTGCTGTGGTGTTTATTCAATCTTTGGAATTTTGTTTAAAATTATTTCACTTCTCTTTCAGTGAGAAGCCCTTGAATGTATGATTCAAAGCTTTGATTTTCTCTTCTGTGGAAGACCTGTGCCTAGCACCTGTCTGTGATCTTGGGGAGGTTACATGCACTCACCAACGGAGATATGTCAGCCTGAAAGTTTAAATTACTTGGGTGTCTCTTATCCTGGAAAATCTCTTCACTCGTTCTGAGGGCAAGCTGATAAAAATGCCTATTTCCTAGATTTAAAGTATCAATGTTGCTAGCTCCTTGGGCATTAATAGATTGTCTATTTTATGGGGTTCTTAATAACTCACTTAAATTTTAACAAATTTGCACAAATGAATTTTAAGGGAGGTCATAACACTATAAAAGTATATATTTGTACTTGTTCTATGTCACTCTACAAACTGTAGCTGTTTTTGTCTCAAGCTGATAATTGTAGCTAGTAATTTTACTCCTTGGGCAGCATTTGTCTGACCTTCCCTACTTTCCCCTGTTCCCTGAATCAAAAAGAATTTTTGGTAAGATATTACATAATCTTCCCAAAAAATGGATAGAACTTCAATCTCATAATAAGGAATAAGAGAGGTAATTTCCCTTGTGATTGA
Source organism: Dicaeum eximium (assembly GCA_013396995.1). NCBI lineage: Eukaryota > Metazoa > Chordata > Aves > Passeriformes > Dicaeidae > Dicaeum > Dicaeum eximium. Next base: position 67,048 of record VWZP01009963.1, read on the forward strand.
TAAGCACAATTTGTAAATGAACCTGCTTTATGGAATGGTGAAAAACGGTTGTAGCAGTTAAAAAATGAATTGAATATGCAGGAAATAGATTCCCTATAAGAAATAATATAAATTTGTAAATGCAGAATACAAAATTATTTATAAACATTGAATGAACAAATTAATTTGGCTGACATTACCTTCGATTTACATAGAAACCATCTTTCACATTTTCCGTGTAGACCATTTTCTATGTTCTGCTGTGACTGAGGGAAAAACAAAGCACGTGAGTCCTTTAAGGCAAGAGGAAAACATCCCGAAAGTCATTTTAACTGATTCCAAGAGTTGTGCGGCGGGCAGAGATTCAGGGAATGACAAAGGCACATGCAGAGAGGGAGGCAGCAATGCCAGGGAAACAGCTGGTGTCTGAAAAGCCCAGTTTGCTGTTCCCGTTACTGCTCTGCGTGGAGGCTGGGCTGGAGCCGTTTGCTGATCAGGCCAGGCTCTAGCAAGGATTCTGCTGGGGAGATGCTGGTCTCAGACTCGTGGCTTGGGAGGTCCCAGCCAGCTGGGATCGAGTACGGCAAAACCAGGTCCTAACTCCACACTGCCACGGAGTGACTGTACCAAGGAAAGGTCTCTGGGGTGGGCTTGTTTCAGTTCTGCTTGCACGGTAGACATTGCTCCTAGACTACATGGATGCATGTGGGCATGTCTGGGTACTTCTGGTTCTTCTATCACAAGACTCAGAAGCAAATTTTTAATCTCTTGGCCTTTGTTTCTCTAAATCTTCCTGATCACTCCAAAGCTGAACGGCTGGTGAAGGTCAAAGGTATGTGTTTAAGGCACCAAACAAACAGCACAGTTCTGTTTTGTCATGTCATAACAGAATCCAGCACATTTCTTGTGCAGGAGGACCTAGGTGAACATCTCAGTAGATGCAGCTAAATTGCACAAGCAGAGTCCAGCTCCTGAGCCCCATGGGATGTCTGAGAACAGCCACAGGCAGGTTTAGAGGCCAGGGATGGTGACTGTGATTCTTCCTCTTCCCTCTGCATCCTTTCCCATCTTCTTGGTGAGAAGTACAAGAAACACCCATTTATTCTTCCTAGATCAAACTGTAGCTAATCCATAATGAGACATGCTGGTATCCTTTCTTGCTACACAGGCACATAAAACACTCAGCAAGTTTTTCCAGGCTTAAAAACTCATTGAGTTGAGCCTTGCATGGTGACACTGTGTGACCAAAAGTAAAGTGCAAAAATGCCTAAAATTCAGGACCTCAATTTAACTTGTTGGGACATTTCAGACAGAGGATAGAGAATGACATATGAATCCAAAACACAATTTTTTAAGAAAAAGTCTAATAAATGTTTCCGATTTCTTCCACAAGCATTAAAAAAAAAAATTAACAGCTCTGCTGTCCTATTCTGTTTCAACATTGAAAGTCAGTAGCAAACTATTTGAAATTGGCCATTCACAGCAACTATGGCCAGGGGATGGAAACTATAATCTCAAGGTATTAGGAAGAGAGAAGCAAAAAAAAAAAAAAAAGGTTGCCCATTCTCCTTTCTTTCATCTCTTGCACAGTTTGGCAGAGAGTTCGGGAAGGGGCTTTTCGCCTCTTCAGGGAGAGACATAAACTTGGACCACACATTCTCAAACACTGCCAGCTTGTCATTCAGCTCATGCATTCAAGATGTTGCATATTAATAGCACTCCCTGATGACTGGTGGATAGGGGTCTCTCCACCTATACAAAATAAGCCTCTTGGCACAAAAAAGTACAAAAGAGGCCCATACAGGGAAAAAATGCACTTGAGAACTGGTTTGGAGAAACTCTGCACAGATGCTCATGTGCAGCTGCATATTTCAGATGGTTTTTTCCTGATTAGCATGCAGCAAACTCACCTGTTTTGCTGCCTAGAGGAGTCACAGCAGACCTGGAGAAACACCTGCGTGAGTTCAGTTCTGTCTCCCTGCGAATATGATTTCCACCCTTATTCCATTGCTGTTCTGTGTAGCCACTGAGACCCTTTTCAATCCCCCTCTTGGACATGCCTAAGCCAGCAAACACAGAGAGGTACTTTGGGATGGAGACAAAGCATGAGCAGTGCAGTGTGCTGCATGTTGAGAAGGGAAGAAGGGAATGAGTGGGTGGATTGGCCACACAGGTGTATTGGGGGTGTATTGGGGATGCTCAGGCCAGATGGGTTCTGGCGTGGCTGCAGTAGGAGGAGGAGCTCCCAGGACCTGCGCAAGAGCCCTGTGTTTGTCATCTGCAAATGATCTGACACTTGGCACATACAGAGTTTCACCTGAGGTCTGGTCATGAGATTCAAGAGAATGAAGCAGGCTGTTTCCCCCCTCCCCTGCAGTGTGCTGGTTACACGTGTCTGCCTTAATTCTCACTCTGAGCGCTACAGGCAGATCCTACACACGCATGGGGAATAAATTTCCTTTGTGCTCTGCTCCATTGTAGTTTACTCCAACGGCAGAAAGCACAGCTTAGTTCTAACCATGTGTTTTGTAAAAATGAGCCTCAGGAGGAGAAAGTGGGGAGAGAGTTGCTTATACATGTGTCGGTATCTGATGCAATCCGCAGTGTGAGCCACGTTTTTCTGGGTATTTCAGCATACACTGAGAATGACACATGAGTAGTCCAAGCTATTTTCAGAACTGACAGTTTTCTTTTTCACTCCAACAATTGCTTCTTCAATACACTAGAGTATGCAAAGTGCTTCAATAAACTTTTAATTGGGAGTAGGAGTAACAGTGAAACTAAGGGAAAACTTTAGGCAAAACGAGAGCTGACCTCAGCTCATACCTGTTTTGGGGGTTTGTTGTTAACTTTTTAAAAGAGGCTGCACTCCTTGGCATTTGTTGGTTTCTGGCAAGGCTTTTTAGAAGTCATTTTCAGGAGTCCTGAAACAGACTATGAATGATTGGTTTTATGATGTTCTTGATCCAGGAAAGATCCAGCAGAAATCTGCTGTGATGGGAGCCATGGGCTAAAGCTGTCTGGATATATTTTGATCTAAGCTCTTAGGTATTTCTCTAAAATAAAATATTCAAAATGTTTGAGATTTTCAGAAAATCTTCTCATATCCTTACAACAGAAAACTGATTACAAGCAAAACTCTCCAGATAAATGTGAGATGAATTATGCTCTAATGGCTCTTTCATACTCTTTGCCTGAAGTTTACTGACTGACACGAAGAAGGTAAGTATGCCAGGGACAGGGTCTCTACTTTTTCTTAGGCTGTCAAAATCAATTAGGGATTTAAGACATGGTGGTATATTTCCTAGGAACTTAATTTATTTCTATTACCCTCCTGAAAAAAGTAACCAATGTCTTTGGAGCTTGCAAAGTTAGGTGCATCCCACAGAGCTAATGCTGTCTGCACTACTTATGGAAAGGTATGTTTAACAAAAACTGCATTCTGGATGCACTCCAAATATCATTACTATTGTTTAATTTCAGCTGCAGTTCGGCATCTGTTTAAGATAGTTTCAAAGATAATAATCTCACCAGACAGATACAAAATTCAAAACTGAAATTACGTTGCTCAATTATTTTGTTTACTAGTGGTGTTAAACCTCTGTTTTTGTCTGAATCATGCAGAAGAACTGTGATTTTTTTTACCTTTAAGCTCCTCTGAAAATACAGCTGTTTAGCATCAGTGCCTATTTCTTTCCAGATTACGTTATATGAATGAGTTTGATAGGAGTCACCATGGTGAGGAAAGGATAATGGAATTTCAGGTAAGAGTTCTCCATAATGAATTCATTCCTTACAGCATGTTAACACCCACCCATGGAATTAGGGACCTTTGTAACACAATGCAACAATTTACTAGACATCACAAAACACCAATTATAGAATTGGACTGAAACGAGCTGCCAAATCCTCTGTCCCTGATAAAAGAAGGATAGGTATAGTCATGCCAGCATATTTTAACTCCTTCCTAAAAATTCACTTGGGTCCATTGTGAACATCTTCAGTGATACAGTAGATTGACTGCAGTGCTATGTGTATGACATGAAAGTAAAATAAAATAAAACTGAATAGGTCATGAACAGCAGTGAATATGAACTCAATTTGGATCATATTTATTTAAATAATTACAGCAGATTGTTAACTTTGAGAATCTCCTGATTTATGCAAGGGAAAATGAAAGAGAGTTGGCTTCTATATTATATATTTAGCTTGATAAAGGGAAGCCAGTCTGCATGGAAGAAGTGTGCAATTGAAGTTCCTCAGTTGATATTTTATAAAAGCACAATTAAATGTCAGTACTTTACAAAGAACTCTTAAATCCTAAGACTGAATCTCGTCTGTTTTTACTGGTAGCACAGTACCAAACTGTAAGCAGAACTGAGCAGGATCTGACTTTCCATCACAGACAGTTAATAATTAAATCAAACATTATATTCAACAATAGAACATATGCATCAGCTTCTTTCAAATTGCATTTCCTTCCTGTTAGATCCATTAGTGTAAACCAGACTGCCTTTAGAAAACCCCTTATTGCTGCTGTCTTTCAGCACAGTTCCTGAAATGGATAATGTGGTGCATATTATGGGCAATTACACAGAACTCCCTAGTGACAGGGTTTTAGAGTTTCAGAATAAAACAGCTGGAACTACAGGGCTGTAAACTAATCGGAAAAAGAGACAATAGTAACACATTTAATGCACATTGTTAGAACATGGACAAAGACTAGATGTGAAATACTACATATCACTATACCTACTGTATTGCACGGCATCTTCACTGCATATTCCTGTTTAACTCTTGAAAGGCAAGGCAGTCAGAAGCCAAAGATTTTGTCATGAACAAATGCATGCACAGCTCTATAACCTGAGCTAATTGGAAACATTAGGGGAAGAAGCCTTGATCCAGAGCCGTAGTTTTCTCTTAATGTCAATGTAGTTTGAATCAAATCCAGAACTCTATTCAAAAATTATAATTTATTAATGAATGAATAATGAATATATACCTACATATGCTAAAAAGCTATGTCCCCATCCCTTTTTGACTGTTTCAATATACTGAAAATTTAGCATTTGTGTTGCAAAAATTGCATTTGCTCTTGGATTTATCTTGGATATTGCCACAATGCATAGTGTTTGATCCTTCATCAATTTAAATTGATGGCAAAGCTCCCATTAATTTTAGTAATACAGCAGTGAATTTTTAGAATAGCACACGCATCGTTTAAAAGCACAATGACCGTGATTACATGTGTAATCACAGTAATTGTGCACACAATTACTGGTTGGGTATCTAACTGCCTTTCAAATATCAGTTGCTCTACTTGCATGTATGCTTGCTGTAGTCACTTGTGAAAATGCAGTGCAGCCCAGAGCATCCCCACCTCTGTGCTGCCCCTGAAATACTACAGGGGAGGGCTTGTCTGTGCCAGTGGGGATGTAGGATAGAGAACTATATGTTTATATTGCAGTGGTTTGAACCATAAATAAGAAAGGAAGAGAAATAGCTGCAGTGTCTCTTTGGGAAAGTAAAAATGTAAAATTACTTCAACTAATTTTTCAAAAGGACAGAGACAGATTTTCACCAGCTCCTGTCTTGTGAGCCTCCTTATCAGTAGTGTCCAGCAGGCATGGGCACGTTAATGTTTTGTAATGGTATGGCAAAATGATCAAATAATGTATCAAATAATGGCACCATACTGGAATAAAACAAAAATAAATTAAAAACAAACAAAACCACACAGAGTAAAATTTTGTAGCTTAAAAAATTCAGAAAACAATTAAAGTTTCAACATAGTGCAGTGAGTTTCTTAGAATGCAGAACCCAAGAACCAACTGCTGTGGCTCACTCTAGTTTAAAAGGCGACTCTTTTTGCTCAGAAGGTTGATTCCTATAGCTGCTGAGGTTTAGAAAAACATATTCTCCCTAGACAGGGAAAAGCCTTCCAGCTGCAAGTGTGCTTTTTCTGAGGCTGCCAGTAGCTGGAGGAGGGTGGCTGGACTGAGAGACCTTCAGCAGACTACATGTTGTATGTTTACCAAGGAGGAAACCTTGTAAAATATGCTGGGGCAGATGTAATGGTTACAAATCACAGGTGCTGTCTAAATAAGATCTGAATATTAAATGTGGTAATGTTTGACAATATCTAGTTCTTGACTCGCCTTGTTTTAGAGGTGAAAATTTTGAGGCTCATCCCCATATGCAGGATTTTAGTCCCATCGAGGTTTGGGAAGTTTGGTCCTGGGCTCTGGTGTGCTGAAAAGACAACAAATGCACAGTCTCTGTCAGGAAGAGGGAACAGTGGTCAGATACTTGAAAAATGTTTCTTCTGCTACTGGAAAGCTTCAGCACCTTTCCCTTCAGGAGCATCAGTTTGTAGCTGAGCTCACTGCATGCATGGCTGTGCTCCCTGGATTCTCAGAGTCCATGGCCACAGTGACTTGACCTGTTTTCAGAACAGCTTTATGTAAGTTAATCCAGATGGCATGTCCTGTTGCCTCTGAACAAATAGCTGCTAAATAGTTTTTTAAAACTTTATTGAGGCACGTGATTCCCTTCTTGATTCTCTACAACCATCCTGCTGATAATTGTAGCTGATTCTGTTCTTAATTTCATTACAATAAATTTGAAGTAACCTCAATGACATCCAATCAAAGGGAATTTCTGTTCTCTACATTGCCTTGGGTCTGCAGTCTTGTACACAGGAGCTGTTCATGTAGACTAAACTCAGTACAGAGCATTAAACGTCGTCACTTTTGTAATTAACAGAGAGCTATATGGAGCCGTGAAGCTACGGAATCCCTTAAGTTCTGTAGAAAACATTTCTTGATACAGATCTGAAGTGGTATTCAAAGGAATTCGCCGTAAAAGATGGAGAATTGCTTGGACATGAAGAACGTAAGGCTCTAAGACTGTATATTGGGAAAAGTTCCCTCAGAAGTGTGCATTTAGTCACCTTTGGTGACTCGTGCTGCCTTGCCTGCCGCCTCTGCAAGTGTGGCCTCACTTTCACTGTTATTGCAACATGTGTCAAACGAAATGAAAACAGAGATTTGGGAAAGGATATAATTAACCTACTTGTAAACATTAACCTTAAATATGTTGCTAATTATCTCGCTAATTTAATCACTGCAGATCTCAAACTTGTTTGTTAAATATTTAATTCTGCAAATTGTTTTTGATACAGAGGTGTGGGGAGCTTTCTGTGAATGTAAGTTACTTTGTAAAACTCCAAAATCATTGTTATGTTCACACTTCATTGAACAAAACCTGCTGTCAACAAGACTTCTAATGGAAATCACAAGCAGCTGTGCCCTGAGGCGAAGAGATATAGTGCCCTATTATTTTAAAATCTAATGAACACATTGTGTAGAATGTAGACCAGGGTAAATTTCTTCCTGCACATCTTCAGGTTTGATTCTGTGGGAGTCTAGACTAGAAAGCTCTGGGTTTTCTTGTTCCTTTGGTTGCAGTGAAGCAATACATAATTTCTTACCTATTCACCTCTTTATTACTTGAGTAACTCAGCAAAATTATGTCCTTGATTTTCAGCCCTTTTTATCAAGTCACTGCCTTGTACTGCAAGGAGCCTAAAAGGTGTTTAGATGCTCCAGTTACAATGCCACCCAAAGTGCCTCTAATTACTCCTGAGAGGAAGCTCTAGAATTTGGTAGTGTTTTTTGAGAAGCTGAAAGCTCTGTTTTTGTTCCTTCCTCCCTGATGAGAAGGGGGCCGTGCTCGTGCTGCCTCCTGCAAACACCCATGCCAAGCACTGCAAGGCAGGGCTGTGGGGACACCTCCAGTGCTGAGGCTGGGAGAGGAAACAGGCAGGCTGTGGGTGCTGGGGAACATCCCAGATGGAGCTGGGACACTCTGGTGACCGCTCCAGGTGGAGCAGATGGCTAAGCCAGGACACGCTCTGGAGGCACCCAAATCCTCTGTCCCATGAGAAGCAGGGGCCCTCAGCTGTGCAGTGCCTCCCCTCAGCCAGGAGCTTCAGCCAGCCCCGTGTTTCAGGCTGTACCCCCATGGCAGTTCTTTGTCAGTGTTATTTTCTCAATTTTTGTTATATTTGTCTTCTTAACTGAGGAAGAAGGTGGAAGATTGGGACTCACAATTTGTTTCTGCACTGTAATTCTTATTATCAGAGGAAGGTGCAAAGATAAGCTAAATTCAGGTGACGGCTCACAGCAGACCTGTGACGAGAGCCATTTTGTCCATATAAATACCAATTTGGGACTATATTACTACCTTATCATATATTATTTAGAATTTCATCCTGATTGTGGTTATTTATTACACACCTGCGTACTGGTTAGTTCAACAAAAAACAAATTTCTGCGAATTTAGCTGAATAAAGCTCTGTTTGTTCTTGTTAGTTGCATGAAGTCTCATTCTTTCTATGCATTATCTCAATATCTGGGCATTTTTCTCCTTCATCTACTCCAAAAATTGCTTCAATACTAATGAATACTGAGAGACAGCCAAGACAGGATGAACTTTTGGACAATTTATGCAAACACAACAGATAATAATAGATTTACTATAAACATGTCAAGCACAAAACACTTGACTGCTTTTTAAATACAGTGATACTGGAAGAGATTTATGGATATTTTCAACTGTTCATTAAAGAGAAAAATATTTTGAAACTATAGGCTCTATCCTTTTATCCATTTTTGCCTTCCAGGCTGAGTTGCAAACCTTTGATGTTTTCTTCACCAAAAAATAAAAGTAGTTATGAATTTATTTCTTCCAAGTACTTTCATTTTTGTGTCATTTTACACTTTTTATTACATTCCTGGCAGTCCAAATTATGTTGTTTGGGGAGCACCTAGAGTCCACAGCTCTGAGTTTTCTGAAAATAAGGACTAAGTTCACTTAATGATGCTTTCTGGCTACTATCTTTTTTCTTCTCCTTTAGTAGTAAAAGGTTAATAAAATCTCTGAATACTTTAACTGCCTGTTAGACCAACCAACCAATTAAAGGTTATTCTGTTCTAAATGACTGGAAGCTACTTGAATTGATAAAAGTTAACATGAAATAGCTAGTACCTGTTGGGCCAGGTTAATAAGAAGCAAAGTCTTAGACAAGAAAATCATGTATAAATATGGTTCCTGTAGCTGATACCTAGGTATCAATTCTTACAGCCACAAAGGCATATTTTTAACTGTTTATTGTCAGAGTCTGCTTCTGTGCCCCTACAAATCAAGAGTAAGCCTTGCTTTCAACTTCAGTGCAACTGATGTTGTTGGCAGTCAATGATTTTGCAATATCAGTTCAAGATACTGGAATGGTTTCAGGGAATTATTGGATTCCTTCTTTCTAAAATAGTGTTAAACTCGTAAGTAGGAATTTAAGGAATTGAAACGTGAAAATATATGCGCTTGCACCACTTCTTAAAACCAGTGTATCTTGCCAAATCTCCTATCAAGTCAAAGCAGTGCACCAAAATGATAGCAGGAAGGATTGTGCAGTGCTCAAACATCTAATCCTGCATACTCACAGTGCTGAGCGTGCCCTCATTTTTTGAATAGATGGGGAAAGATGGAGAAAGATGGAGAAAAAGCAGATTTGGGTGGAAAATAACAGTTTTCATTGCAACCTCAGAAGAATACTGGCAATTTTGTCACAGAATGATTTGAGCATTCTGCGACCCTTCAAAGGAAGGCAGGAAGCTTAATAAAGGCTTCATCTTGGAAAAACAGATAGCTGAAAGTAATATTTTACTAATTCTTATTGGAGGTGCATTTCCAGCTTTTGAAAAATAATTTAAGAGCCACAAACCAGCACACATTTATGAATAACATAATGCTGTTGGAGATAATGCAAATGTCTTTATAAATAACATATTATAGCTTAAATCATTATTTTTAATGCCTCTTTTTTTTCCCCCTATATGAACAGGTCTGTGCTAGTCTGCATTAATTAAATGCAGGTAGGTTTGTAAGGCCAGATCATCATTACTTCTGTGTCCCTGATTTAAATCTGCAGTAAAACATTTCTCCATTTAGTTTGGTGCTTTTGTGTCATATTTCATACACTAGGTGTCTCTTAATTAAATCCATGATAGCCCACCAACACAGACTATTAAAATAACTATACTTTGCACTTGACATATTTATGAGACAGATTCATAAGAGTATAGACTGATACTTGAACTACTCACTGAGAAATGCTAATAAGATTATGATGAAGGTAAGATTAGAACATTCGTCTCCTTTTCACTTCTCTCTTCTTTATAGGAATTTATTTTTATAACTGCAATTCACTATTTCTATTCCAGGCTCTTTGATGTTTTTGTATATACCAACAGTTCTTTCTGTGGCAATTTATTGTGGCGATGAAGAGTGGGAAACTGCTAATTTACATCACACCAGCAAAGTGCATAACTGTTGTGTTCCTTGAAGTATGAATGTTTGCAGATGTCTGTAAACCTTTGCATGGGACTGACATGTTCAAGATAATACCTTTGGAACTGGGTGATGAAAAATATGGATGATGGTGAAAAGCCACATTGTTTTTCCTTTATTGCTTCACTCCTTCAACCCTCCTGTTGGTGTAGAGCCAGCTGAGTCTGCTCCTGGAGGAGGGAAGAGACAGTGGCATTGTTCTTGTGACCCCTCAGTTCATGTTTCTGTACCTGTGACCCCACAGTGCCTGTTTCTGTGCCAGGCAGGCTGTGCCCTTGCCCATCCCTCAGCTGTGGCAGACACAGTGGAGTGTCCTGAGCTGTGCAAGCTGCTCTGTGCAGCTTTGCTGTCACTGCAGCGTTGGAAATGGCCTGGGTGTATGGCCTCATTGGTTAAGGAAAACAGAAAAGCAAGCAAATCCACAAGTCATGTCACTTGAAAGGCTGCTAGACATATGCTAAGATTTGATCATTCACCTGTATGGATATCTTGGAATTGCCTTCTTAGCATTATTTACAGACAGAGTTGCTGATATAATTTGTTTGTTAATTTTCTTAGTAATTTGGACATGGAAAGTTCAAGGAACTCTATGTTTCAGAAAAATTTTGCTAGAAGTGAAAGAGTTACTAAATGAAAATCATCAAGGATTTCTATTATTTTTCAGAACTGTGATGTTCACATCTTAGGGGCCTTTTCTCTCTCTCTTTTTTTTTTTTTTTTTTTGATTTGTTCTTTCATGGAAGAGCTTCCACTCATCACTGTGTTGGGGTCCAGGTGTGGGTCTAAATGGAAAGGGCTCTAAATACATGCAGCTTGAAAGGAATGTATTTTACAAGTGGAGTCTATAGGAAGTCATGTCTACATGATGTTCAGATGTTCTGGAGGCTAAATACATTGCTCTGCTTCATCCTGGTATTCTCTGTGAATGCAACAAAAGCATCAAATGCTGGGATTTCATTTAGAAATAAATACAATATTAGAAACTAAGAATAATAAAGTTTTATTAAATATTTCAGCCTCTACAGAAGTAAACCAGCTACAGTTCAGGGAGCTTCACTAAACACATTAAGTCTAATAAAATTGCCTACACGTACTCCTGACACTAGTAGTAATTAAAATAACTTGTTTCAAAAAACTGGTCCTATACATGAATACTTATTGGCAATTATTTCCAAGTTCTTCAAACCAAAGATAAAGTAATTTGATTCACACACAATGTTCTTGTAAACGTGGTTCATACTGGGTTTTATATGCAGCTTAGGACTGTTAATTGCCATTTTGAGCCTCACAGTAAAATAGAGTTCAATATGTCGCTTTTTCTGAAGTATTGAGAAATGTTTGAGAAATGCTTGTCTTAGTCTAATCAACTGTGAATAATTTATTTCTGAGTCCTACTTTTCAGTATAAATGGATCTGACTTTTCTCAGAGCTTCTCAAGTCTAATCAACTTGTTACATTCATTTAATTAAGGAAATCTGTGGCGAACTGTGAAGTCTAAGTACCAACAGGCTTTTTGTTGTGCAAAACTGGTGAATTTTCGCTGTGAATGCAATTGTGATTGTTTATACTGACAGGTAGCCTCTGCTAAAGAAATCAGGGTTTTTTCTACACATATGGGTCAATATGAATAGCATATAAACTGCTAGCTGAACTGCCTCCCTCATGGTGAACCCACCATCCAGCTTCCCAAATTCACACAGCAGGAGCTTTCAGGCAATTCTCATTTCTGGAAGGATTGTGAGTATATAAGTCTTCTTCCATGCCTCAGAGGGGAGGAAGATATAGTAGAGGTATAACATACAAGAGTGGCGATAAGAGACTGACTTTTTAGCCAGAGTTAGCCTGAAAATATCATCGCACTAGAAGATTAAAGCACTGGCACAAGCTTATGCCACAGAGTTGCCCACGAAGCGGTGAGCTAAGGTGCTGATTCAAAGTCCTGTCTGTGTTTCCCAACCTTACATAATTAGTTCTCATTTCTCTGAGAAATCAGCATTCTAGGAAGGGAATAGCTGGTACAATAAAGGGCTTTGACATCATATATGCATTTGTTTTAAAAAAGGCCCTATATTTATTTGTTAATAAACGTTCAGAAGTCCATCATTCCTCTCATATTTATGTGATATGAGGAATATTTTTTATTGGAAATACAGATAGATGCTGTGGAGATTGACATATTATTTTTTTCTCCTTATCCTCAGACAAACTCTTCAGACTCAGAGAAAAACTCCTCAACTCTGGTCTGAAATACTGTTCAATGCTTATGGATTATAAAATGAAAATCATCAAAACTGTCCTTGACAGGATGTTTCTTTCCATTAGTTGATTAAAATGGTTTATTGTTGCCTACAGCATTGTTACTTTAAATGTATTTTTTAACAAAGAGCAGATGTGGCCGTGTCTTGCACTGTTTGTCTTTCTGTGGTTTCTGATACGGAAGTGAATCACTACCTTGGCAGATCCTCCTGTGGAGAGGGAGAGGGAAAGGTGAGAGGCTCAGCAATGGGCTGGGGTGTCACTTGGGGGGGGTTGTGTAACAGTACTGCAGAAAGTTGGAGGCAAAACATGCAAACCTTCAAGCAGCAAGTGCTCAGAGTAGAAGAAAACTCCAAAATCTGGAATTATCTGCCTGCCATTGCTGTATGTTTGCTCTGACAAACCAAGAAGTGGGTTTTGGCATTTTTTTCAGACTGATAACTCTAACATTTCAGATAGAGAGTGGAAGTGGACAGTAGCTGATCCTAAAACATTAAACAAGGTTGCACCCCCATGAACTCTCATCTATCCACTGCTGTTACAAAGAGAACTGAAAAAGTCAAAGTCTTGAGATGTATGTTAAATTTCTGTTTCTTGTCCCACCCATGTTTGATGGGGGAGCTGAAATCTCAATACAAATCATATTTCCAAATCTAGGGGTCATTTCAAACAGTAGTTGTAGAACAGGTACCTTTCCATTCCCTAGCACAATTTTTATAAGGCACGTTGTCATCTGATGATAATAGGGTCTTTCAGTAGCAAATCTCAAATTATTTGCCATGTGACCTTATATTCAATAAATATTTATTTGAGAATCATAGGTTAATTTATTTCCATTGTTTCTGTTTTAATTCTATACATGCTTATACTACACAATTAGAGAAAAAGACAGCCACGAGTAAATGTTGCTCATACAAAATGTTTCTATTACTCTTTACTTTTAAAACCATTAATAGATTATTAGGAGATATAAACATTGGAGACCATGGATCATATTTGCATGTTAATGAAATCCATGAATTATACATTATTTGCTATGGAGAGTACTAGAAACAATATTCCTCCTTTCTAATAGCTATAAAAGCTGGAGGTTTCCTGGAGCACACATCACATCCCCTCTGCAATACCTTCTAATAGAAAGAAAGAAATCCAGCTTTTCAAAGCCATCTCTCACTAAATGAAACAGATTTGTTTGTGTTGCTTTGCAACACACAAGTGTGACAGTTCATTTTAAACAAAATAGTTTTAATAATGTCATTACTAATATCTCTTTGGTCATCTCTCTGAAAAATGGTGTTTTAATAGGAATGTTTCATTTTAATAAATGGCAGAAGAGGCAAGCTGCCCTGAGTCAGCAGGAAGTGGATATACACCAGAGAACAGGCTGATTGTGTTAGATTCATCCAGAACATTGAACAGCACACAGACAGTCCAAGAAAAAGCAACTGGCTGTATTCAAATGATTAGTCTTACTGCTATGCTGTAGCACAGATTCACACATTCTTCTATTATTCCTTGACCTTCTGCCAAAAACTCCCACTTCAAGTAATAATTAGAATTAGTGTTTCCAGTGCATGCTTCCATCTTCCTAACAAACAGTAATGAAATGTGGCTTTTGCAAAATATGCAGTTAATTAAACTTTTTTTTTTTTTAAACATTGTTTGATTAATACAGTTCCCCTGTGCTAGCCCCTCATTATGCCTGACTACCTGGGACTGGTGAATTGAAAGAAAAGCACTATCAATAGGATGAGTGAGATTTCAGAATTTTGCACTTTAAAATTTCTTGTGCTCTTTAATTTTTTTTTTCTTTTTGTTTTGTTTATGTCTTGGAATAAACTGAAAAGACAGCCTTTATTTGTAATCCTGTTTTTTTAAGTCGAGGGCAGTGTGTGTATTATATAACAACTCTGCAAATACCCTCAGCATGAATTTGAAGAACATATATATCAAGTGCTACAAGATAACAAGTGGATTTCTAGGCAAGCTTTTCGAAAAGGGGTCTCAGCACTGTACTGCTTAATAACACTATGCAAATAGATATTCTGATTTCATTTTTAAAAATATTATTTCGTGCTTTTTTACTGTCTGCCTTAATTATCCAAATGCTGAACAAGTATAGTCCTTTGATTGATGAGATTCCACCCCTTTACCCACACCCCTGCAGATATGAGGCTCCACAGTTTAGTACCATAAATCACTGTGATTGTAAAACTTAACTACTGTATGATCAGAGATCACATGCAGTGGTAGCCTGGATATGCATTCATCCTTCGTTATGAATGTTTTAGTGCTAAATTTATTCTGTATGTTTGGGGAAATATCAGTTCTTCATTTAAGAAAGCAATGCATTTTAAATAAGCAATTCTTGCAACAATTGGAAATAATCACAGAAGTCTTCTATTTGCAATCTTCATTAATGTGAGTTATTTCATCACTTTAGGAGAAATCTTTTCAGAGAAAAACAACAATTAAACCCCTCCCCCCAGGCTCTGACAGCTAAGGATCTATGGATCAGCCATTTTAGTAATTAACCACAATTCCTCTGATTTGTGAATTTCCAGATGATGAGGCAGGAAGCAAGTTACATCTTGGAGAAATTGCCCTCGGGAGAGAGGAAAAACTATTGCGAGGTTGACAGCACAACCTTGTACCGGCACAGTTTCCCTTCCCCAGTGGTTCAAGGAGTTCCAAGCACCCTCCTGTAAATCATCAGCTCACATCTATTTATTATCTTCCAGCCCAGTGCACAACACTATCTGTTACACACGGATACCAGCAATATTGCAAGGTGGACTCAAGGGATAAAAGACAGCAAACCCTGCACACCTCCTATGCCTGAGTCACACCCACTATAAAGCCAGGCTCTGTTCATAAAGCACATGCTGTTGTCAGAAATGGAACAATATGAACTGTTGTGGTTCAGAGTTGGGTTTTTGTAGTGTTTCTCCAATATGCTTGATCTTATCATCTTGATATGTTTGTGTTATTATACAGAGACGAATTTTATCTGCATAGTAATGGACAAAATGTCTATGAAAATATTGCTATTCATTCAATGATTGTTGTTATATTTGGACTAGGCGCCAGCCTTACTCTGTGATGCTTGTCCTGGAATATCAATAAATAAATCATAAAAGCCAATGCTTCAAATATTGAAAAATTCACACTTCAAACTGTGTTTTGAACTATACTGAGAGCAATGCCTCAGATTGTCCTTTTGCTTTATATGAACAGAGAAAATTCAAAGTAGGAGGAAGTCTCTCCCGGGATTTGGCATAGGGGAGTGCCACAAACCATCAGCCTTCCTGTCTCTGCTGTGCCAACGAAGTCTCTCCTGGGATGTACCACGAGAAGCAGACAGTGTGTCTGGGGAGTTAATGTGGTTTCAGATGAAATTAGCTCCTGCAGAATCCATCTTGCCTGTTGTTTGAGTGCATGCAAAGGAGCCAGGCCACAGCAGGGCAGGTGAAGGCTCAGAGAAAAGTAGAAGCATCTTCCTACGACTGTGTTCAGTGAAGTTCTTTGCACCACAGACTTAGGCTGCTGGTGAAAATGGGACATCACGCCTCTTTTTCTCCTTCTGTCTGGAGCCCAAATTTGGTAAGAGCAAAGTCACTGAAGTCCCCACTCTGTTGCCCATTTCACTCCTCACTAGTAACAGATATCTAAATTCTGTGGTGTGATTGACAGCATTAAAAGGAGAAACGAGGGCAAATGTCTTTCTGAAAAGTACACTCTAGTTCAAGCACGAGTGTTTGGGCTGATGCCCATGTTGCAAAATGACCTTCCATGGTTTGCATTGTGCAGGGGACCACTAGGCAATTCTAATGGTTCTTTTTCTTTTGCTTTAAAAGCACTGAAATTAGCTGAAAGCTAGAAGTAGGCATGGTATTTTGTAGTAATTGTAAATGCAAAGCTAGACGAGCACTGGAAGTCACTCAGGAACATCTATTCAAAGGCCAGAAGAAAAAGCACTGCAGGTATTCAGTGCTTTATCTGATTAGAAAACAGCCTGGCACAGATGTGATTTCTGCTCCATATATCAAGCTATGGCAGGCTTTTGCTGCTTCATTATGAAAGCATCTGAAGTAAAATAGGTTTTGGAACATAAAAAATGACAAATTTGGAAAAATATCTATATGCCAGATGGGTGTAGGAAGAATCCTTGTGACAAATATATTATTAAGGGAATATGCATAAGGAAAGAAACTGTGCCCAGTTCTTCCAGGGATGGACAGGCAGGAAGGTAGCGTCTCGCTGTGTCTAATGTATTCTCATCTAATCTAAATCTAATTAATTATGTTGCATCGCTGACATACAATCTAGGCACTGCACACAACAATGGAAGGCTGCACCGGGGCTCCGGGAGGGCTGGCGGCTGCTTCGCCCTCGCTGCTTTTGTTGTGCGTGCTGGGGGAGCGCGGCTCAGGGTGACGCCATCCCCGCCGAGGGAGGCGAGCGCAGCCCCGGGGCAGGGTGAGCTCACCCCGGCCCCGCTGCCCGGCCTGCCCCGGGGCTGCTCTCGGCGGGGCTGAGCGCACACCCCGAGCGCTCAGCGCAGCTTCTCCTTGTGCTGCGGGAAGAAACAGCAGCGATTCCGCAGGGCTGTCTCACTCCGCTCGTGCTCTTGGAGCCGAGCTCGCTGTCTCGGAGCTGGGTCCTGCGGCGCCCGGGAACACAGCTCCGGGCACAGCTCCCGGCTCGCCGTGTGGGAAGGCGGCTTTATCCGGAGCTCGCCCACCGGAGCTCCGCGGCTGGGAGCACACGGCGCTGTGTGGGACGGCTCAGCCTGCGAGGGCCGGGCGGGCACGGCGCAGAGAAAAGAGGCCGAGCTCCGGTGCCGGGGGCTCCTGGACGGGCAGCAGCGCTGGGGCTGTGCGGGAAACCGGCCCCGGGGCAGAACTGATGGAGGGGGTCCCTGGAAACTTCAGCTTGGCAGTGTGGGGCCAGTAGGATCCTTCAGCCCAGACGGGTGGGGCCAGGCCCCAGCCTGTAAACCCTTGAGAACGCATCACTGCC
The DNA here is from genome assembly GCA_013396995.1 of Dicaeum eximium. Lineage (NCBI taxonomy): Eukaryota > Metazoa > Chordata > Aves > Passeriformes > Dicaeidae > Dicaeum > Dicaeum eximium. The sequence goes on from VWZP01009963.1 coordinate 84,715, forward strand.
TCTTCTTGAGAGCAGGCAAGTCAGTATTTCAGCTTCAGTGTGAATAACCCAGAAAGACACGCACGCTCCGGCCAGCCACTCCCACCTGGGTGCCTGACCAGATCTGATGAGATCTTAACAGCGGCCAGAGGAGCTGCAAGGAGACGCTGCACGCTCTGATAGGGGTTGCAGCCTTTGGTTATTCCCAAAGATGGGATAGCATACCTGGTTTGGATTCAAGGTGCGAATGATCTAGCCGTGATTAATGTGTTCAGAACTGAAACAGAAATGGAGGCAGGGAGGGTGGTACGGCAATCGTATCGTTTGGCTACACATAATTTGATTTTACTGATGCCTCATCCACTATCTGATTACTCTTTTCCTATTTAAACCCAGCCAAACCAGGAGGCTTTTGCTCACAGGCTTTTAGTACTATTTTATTTGGCAGTTATGGAATAAAAGAATTTTAGTATTGCCTTAGAATTTCTCCTGACATCTATCACAACCAATCCAGCTCATATGTGGGTGAACTGTGTTTTGATCCAATTATAAAATTCTATTGGAGTCTTGTTACATTCTTATCCCATGTGCATGTTGAAAAATTCAAGAGCAAAAGAAAATTCTACAAAATGTTTTTCATTTACTGTAGGCTTGGAGACACAAAACTGCATCACACAGTCATTTGTGGAGGCTAATAGCAAACTAGAAAAACAACATGTTCTTCAGGAAAAAACCCACCCTGGTAATCAGCAGCAAGACTTAGAGAGAGAATAGTACAATCTGTGTATAGATATTACTGACAATCATCTTTTGGAGAGACAGCCTTACTTTTGTTAATTGTGGCAATGAAAACTTTGTTGATGTTCATCCCAGAAGTTACAATGAAAAAGGATCTGCCAGTCTGAAGACATTTTGGAGAGTGCATAAAAATGACAAATATTAAAGAACCTAGACACAAAATGACCAAGGTAACACATAGCTAATGTCCCAGTGGATTGCAATGACTATAATACCTAAAAATGAAGATACTTTACACACTCTTAGCATCTCTATAGCAAAAATGCATTATTAAATCAACAGCCCATGCACGATTTGATTACCGTGATGGAGAAGTTGATCTAGGATATTTCTGTCTCAACACTTTCACTGTCTTCAGGCTACAAAATATAATAAAAGGAATTAGGTGTCTTCCTTGCTCATCAGCTATAGAAAGCCATGCAGAGGCGTAACCTCACAGAGTGCTTCTCCCAGGAGAGGAAATACACTTGCTCCAAAGCTTTCTGGCTCCATCCTGGTGGAGTCTCTCATGCACCTAGAACCAGAATCCCCATCTTAAAGCTGGGAGGTGTCAGGACCAAGCCAGCAGCCCTGGGCAAGAGCCAAGCAACAGTGGCAGGGCCAGGGCCAAGTCTGGAGCTCAGACTTCAGCTGGGAGCTGTTCAGCCACGTGGAAAAGCCAACAGCTCTTTGACTTCCCCAGATACTGCTTGGAATTCATTCCTTCCAGGTCTGTAGGGATCCTGTGGCTGCCCCCAGGAGCAGAGGCTGGGTGGCACTGCTGGGATGGACTCTCTGCCTTGCCCAGCTGAGCTGTGCCCTCCGTGTGAGCCCGAGGCCACTGTGCTCCAGAGGTGCTGGCCACAGGCACCTTGCACTGCTGGGCTGGCTCAGCCTGTCCATGCTGGTGCTGTGGGAATGTGCAGGGAGAGGCTGAGAGGGGAACACCCAGCAGTGGTCACCAAAGCTGAGCAACCCAGCTACGTGCAAGGATGAATGGTACATGTGTGCTCACAAACCATGACAGGTCATTCCCAAGGCTGTCTGCTCTTGGTTACATCTGTTTGGCCTCTCTGTCATTCCAGTAGCTTGATAGTCCCCTTTTCCTTATTTCTGGGGTGCAGACAGGTTGTTGGTCCCCCATTTTGGAATGCTGTCTGTACCCCATGGGAGGCTGGTAAATGTGGCACCTCTCCCCATGGCTTCCCCTGGTCACTCTGAGCCCTATCATTAAGATCTGACACAAAAATCTGTTTAGTCACAGAAGCAGATTGCTTCCATGAAGCACAGAAATGTAATTTGCCAGTATTTAAACTACAATATTAAATACTAACATGAAGTTCTTTCCCCTTTTCAGTTCTTTATAGCAAAAAATACTTGGTGTGAAATCTTGTTTCTACGAGGGTCAATGATAAAATCTGCATCAGTGACAGAGCAGCTTCTGCCCTTCCCATGGTGAGTGGTTTTATTGGTTTTGCATTTAAAGCTGTTCCAATGCATCAGCGCTTTCATTGCACTCCTACACTTGCAAAGCTGGTGAAGAGGTCATGTCCATATTCCCCCTTCCCAGTCACGTCCCAGGCAGCAGGACAGCCCTGCTGGGGTTTGCTCTCCAGTGGCAATGGCCGGTGTTTCAGCTCTGAGGCAGAGCGCACTCCGAGAGCAGCCCTAAGCCAACACGCCTCACCTCAGGCTCCAGCCCACTGTAGTTAATCATTAAATAATTCTCCTGGTGATGTTATCCAGTGCTGATAAATTACAGATTTCATTGTTTTGCCTGGAGCAGCTTTAAATTGTGTTAATTTCATTGAAGATTGACAGTGGCTTTTATTTCCTTTTGCTACTGTTTTGTCCTGTAAAACGACACATACTACAGGCTTCAGATTGCTCATATAATTGCTACAATAGATTTTTTTCTTCTATTTGGAGAAAATTTTAATCAGAGCCTTTGAAATACCAAGAACTTTGAGATCAATAAAATACTAATGATAGTGTATTAGAAGAGGAATATTACCACAAATCAAATAGCTTTTAAAACGACCTTATTGTTGACCATGTTTGTTTTACATGTGATCTCAGAATGATTTCTAATTTTATACAGCAGTGAATTTATTCCACCTACAATACACGTTTCTGACACAGGGTTTTCTCAAAAACTGAAGATAAAATACATTATACATCTTCCTGATGAGCCAAACTCTCATCGGTCTGATTCTCTCCTTTGGCAAAGTAAAAAATATCCCCAGGTAGTCCTACTCTTTTCAGGCAGAAGAAAAAGGCTGTTTTAAGTTAGTGGGATCTTGATCTGTTCTTTGATGACAAATTCCACCCATTTTGGAACAATTAACATAACAGTTCAGTGGGTATTGAATAAAGCATATGGAAAATCTTGGAGCTGTAATTTACAACTAAAAAAATGATATTAAATAACTTCTGTACCAGCAACAATTGACACAATACAGTAGACTGTTGTGGTAAATAAGAGAAGGTTTTGATTGTGCACTATTGTAGCTCCCCGAGCAGAATGTTGAGTTCAACTAGGAAATATTGAATAAAACCTCATATCCCCTCTGAGGCTCCATATCACAGCTGGTATTTTTAATAGAGGTCTCTCTCAATATTTTCACTAAGGTACCTGGGGTTTTGTTGGTTTTTTGTTTGTTTGTTTTTTTTTTTTAAGAACATGGGATAATGCAGTCTAAACCCACCCACCCCCAATTTGCTGTAAATGCGCACAGAAATTAATTGAACAATAAATTAGGTTCAGGTGCCCCAAGGCACTAATAGGTATTAATGCCCCTGACCAGCCTCACCTGGGGCATCCCACGCCCTCCAGGATTTAAGCTCAGCCCTTTGCATCCCCCTGTTTCTCAACAGTGCTGTAGGGCTGCTGGTCTCCAGCTCCTGGTCTTGCACCCTGCTGATGTGGACTCTGTGTATGGGCCTCCAGGCTTGGTGACAGAGCTGTCCTGTCAGTATGGCCCTGGCTGGCAGTCTGGAGAGTGTATCTGATTCTGACTCTGACCTTTAGATTCTCCCCTAGGCTTGGCCCCAGGCCTGTGTCATTGCTCTGGACGTGCCTGGTGTTGGGACTTGTGGTTGGAGTTGCCCTGCTCTCTCCACCAGCTGCTTTGTGACTGGTCCTGATCCTGCCGCCCTGTCCCACTGGGAGAAGACATGGTTTAGTTGAGGTAAGTAAATACTTTAATGAAGTTCACTTAACCTGGAGGAACCTGCCCTGCCACATGTCTCTATAACCTATTTCATAGAAAGGCAAGATTTCTTAGGAGAATAAAAAAGTAACTAGATCTAATACCTTGGAGCAATTGTTCTGTGATAGCTTTTCAGATCTAGTGTTCCAGACTTTTCCTCAGAGACATGGGGACAGGGGCTGCAGCTCCTGCAGGGATGCAGCTGGTGGGAGCTGAGCTGACACAGCTGCAGCTGAGGTTGTGCTCTCCTTTGATCTCCTGCAGCCAAAGGGTTTCTGTCCCTGCTCACCTGCCTCGTCTTGTGTCTACCCATTCTGTGCAAACCCAAGCTATTGTTCCAGCATTTTGTAAATCAAAACACAAGCATTCTGGCATCCATGTATTTTGTGCAGGTCATGCTAAAAGATTTGGGATGGTGGCAGTTGGGAGCTGAGAAGAAGCTGCAGGGTTTGTCATAGTTTGCCTTTTTGGGGGGGACAGGGTGTTAGACAATGAGTTGATCCAAATTTCATACATTGTGTCAAGAGAAGAACTACAGTTATTTGCAGCAGAATAAATCAAATTAAAATTCTCCAAAATATCTTCTCAATAAACATCCAGCTCTTAAGAAACCTGGGACACTGTTTCATACATTTAGCAGAACGACTTACGCATGTAGGCCATTTAAAGAAATGGGATAAATAAAGCACCTTATGTTGCATTTCTCCACCATTTAGAAAAATAATATGTAAAACAGTGTCACTTTGCCTATATTTTTGTCCAACTCCATACAAGGCTTATCTGGCCTCCTGGAGGGTGGAGGACAACTACTTACAGGTTTCAGGCCTTACACTCAGTCAAGCTACTGCTTGGGCAGGTTTTCCACTTTTCCTTAAAATATATGAAACTGTCTCTATTTTTCCAGATTCTGATAGAGCAAGTTGGAAGGAGAAGCAAGAGTGTGCTTCTCTGGGATAAGTGCAGGGTTCTCCTCCAGGATACCTACAAGTGTATTTGGATGTGTGTTTAACTGTAGTATTAGTGTGAAGGTAATCAGAAGAATATGGGCTTCATCACAACACTGTAGACTGGAGCACCTGCCAAATCAGATCCTTTACATGTGGGGTTTGATTGGCATAATCTGAATGTTTTTTGTTTCCAACTGCTCTACATAGATTAGCCTAGAAGATTAAAAAAAACCTGTGGGTCCCTCCAAGTACTTGGGATAATATATTCTCATTTTAAAAGTATGGTTGAATATATTGAGTAAGGGAAAGAAAGGCATGAAATCAAGACTTTAGAAGCAAAGCAAAAAGTCACAATGTTTGTTTCATGATATATCTGGGATCTTACCACCTGGAGAGGTTTGAGAAGCAGACCTTCCAAATAAAAATAGCAGAATAATAAAACAATAATAGTAAAAATCAGTGGTGAGGTACTTCAAAAATCTACATTTTACAGAAGTGTAATCATGATTTAAAAATACAAAAACACTGTGACTCAAAAGAGGGAGAGCGTGGGTGTTTGCTGGGGATGAGTCAAAAGAGAAGAAATTTCAATTCCAGAAAGCAAATGCAAAAGATGAGGCTCTGTAAGTAGAGCCTGCAAAAAGGCAGACCAAATTTATGCATTTGTTCTGCATCCAGGGTTCACCTCCATGCTATGCAGAAGTCATTGATTAACTGACATTAGATTGAAATGGGGCAATTAGACAGAGTAAAATGTCTACAGCATAAATTATACAAGAAAAGTGTCTGAAGAGAGCCTCCCCTTTGTCTTTAAGACTTGCCAGCTGTTCCTCTTCTGCCTTGTGATTTTTACCTTTCCAGATAAGCATATTCCTTTCTGTAAATCAATCTGACGGAACAGAGCTCACTGTATATCACAGGGTACAGCTGTATGTCCAGATACATTTTTAATAGGTCAGCCAGTCCAGTGGCAAGACAGCACTGATTCATGTTAGCAGATGAGGAGGAAAATGATGCTGTGGAAGCACCTACAGCAGATACCACTGCACACTTCCTTGGCCCTGATTACTGGAAACAGTTTGTCACATGCTTAAACTGAAACATGTGCTTTGGTCCCCCTTGTAGTCAGTGAATCAGGTGCTCAGTCTTCTACAGTATTGAAAATTAATTACAGGAGGTGGAAATCCTGCTGTTTTCCAGTATAAATAATGGAAGTAAATCCCTGATTAATTGAAAAAAGAAAGCTGAGGCAGTTCTGTGGCTATGCTGGCTCAGTGCTCTTTGTTTGTAACAGTGCAAAATGTGTTTAAATGCTTTTTTGCAACAGGAACAATGAAAACTGGATGGGTTTTTTTTAGAAACAGATTGCTTTAAGACTCCTCTTGTGGTCATGGCTAACACAGTGTGATCTAAAAACACCTTAGTAGTGAATTCAGCTTGTTTGTAAAGGAAACCTGCTCTTTGCCATGGTCCTGGGGTTGTGAGTCTCCATGCCAAAACCATGGTTTTGCTCTTCCTCTCATCCCACTGTAGGCTGTTAATGGGACTGCCTAAACAAACCCTTCTACAGAAGCACAGAGTAGTTTGAGATGTATCCAAGCTGCCATTTTCAGCTGCAGTTTTTACAGCCTGTATCCATTTACCAACTCTAGACGTGACTGAACATGAATGGTCACAGATATGGCAGCAGAGCCACACTTGTATCTTTTTCATATCAGCACGGATCAGGGTTTAAGCGTGGAAGATGTGCACAGGCCCATCTTGTTGGGGATGTTTGATTTGTTCTCAGGGCTGTATCTTGCTTCCTCTAGGGCTGCTCTGACAGGAGTGGGAAAGGCAGCCTGCCCTGATACCCTGGGGACTGGGCTGGGCATATTTACAGAGCAGGGTGCACTGAAAGCCTCTGAAGGACTACAGCAGGTTTGGCTTTTGTCCAGTATGAGGAAAGCAAGTCTTGGCATCCACCTGTTTGAACAACACAAGGAAAGATCACCTGGCTGTGCTATACAATGACATGGACTGGGCTATTGTAAATAAACTGGGCTTTAAATATTTCCTGATCTTCCCTTTACTGATGATAACAAGATTAGTGCATGAGCTTTTCCACTGCAGAATAATGTGCAATTTGTAGTGTGGCCACGTAAGATGAAGACTTGATCTTTTATAAAGCCCAGGTCACTGTTTGCAAAAGGGGAAGGGGGAAATGGATGTTTGAAATTGCTGTTGGCCTGTGCAAAGTGCTTCAGCAAGTAGTCAGTCTTGTGCTGTATGCAAGATTTGACAGTGAATTGGCCTGAACTGGTGGCACCTGCTGGGTGACCTCTTCAGTTTTGGATTTGACTTTCAACATATTGTCCATGTAATTCAAGTGGTATTTTCATCCATTCTTTTTCAGGCCTTTGTACAGAAGGACAGATTTGCTGTTTCTGTGTGGTTCTGGCATGGCACTGGTTCACAGCCACACAAACCTGATGGTATCTCCCTGCTTACCTGCAGCAGTTAATACCTGACTCCAGTTTTATCAGGACTGCCTCAAGCATAGGCATTCCATGAAAATAACATGTTTATCCTATTTGTTCAAGTTTTATGTGCCCAGCCAAGCAAAAAGGAAACCAGGGAAACATTTGGCTAAGTGGCATTTTTATGCTGGGTTTTATCTGACATGTCAGACACACACTTAGTACTTTATAGACATGATTCCCAGCCTTCAAAAATGCAGATTTATGATCTTGAAAATATTTTACCTGGGCTGAGAGCATTTAACTTTTCATAATTGGGTTGAAGGGTTGTACATATCTCACCCAGTCCAATCTGAAGAAAAAGTGAAGTGTTTCCATTTTTCATGTAGGGACCATGAAAAGGTGAAGGTTGACTCTAATGATAATGTATAAAACAAGAGAGAAATGTAAACCAAGCCAGTCTCATATGTGCTTGTTTGGTGTTTTCTTGGTGGTAAGGAGTATTTATACAGCACTGAAGTTAAAATATCTGGATATCACAAAGCATGATGATTTTGTACAGTGAACTTATATAACTCATTTGAAATGAACCTGTCAGTCATCATTAATGGTCTGTGAAAGCCTATCCCAAGCTGGTGCCAAGTCTTTCCCACAGAAACATTGTGATAAGCTCTGCAGTGTTCACAGTAAATCAGGGAGTTTCACAATGAGTTACACGATAAGCTTTGCAGGATTGCACAGTAAATCATTCTGTTGAACAATTACACAGTAAGCCTCCTAAGTTTTTTCTTTATGGGAGTGTCTGTCAGTAATGGATAAAAGTCAATATTCATATTTTTATGCCACTTCTACTACCTATCTCAAATACAATTTATGGATGCTTCTTAAGGTTGTGGTAAGACCACTCTGTTAGCCTCGTATGCCTGCACATATGTGATATAGTTAATAAAGTGCCTAGAGAAGTCTAAAGGCATCACTGAGGCTGACTGTGATGGGAGAGGTACCCTTGGCTTTCAGTGCAGCTGTGCCAGTTTACACGAGCTGAGCTGCCTTTTGTCTTGATATGTACTAGGATTTCCAATTTATGCAGGCATTCACTTTGCTCTACCTTGGTTTTCATAGTCCCATTCAATTTTTTTCAGTCAGCATTGCTATAAGCAGCATCTCTCCTCCTAAACTATGTTTTATTGATTCTTGTGGTTTTCAAGAGCCTTTCACTCCCTACCAGCTCCTCTTACGTGATTTAATGTCTGCACCTATTTGGTAGGTCCTGTCCCAATTTATTTTTTACCCCCAAATTTCAGTGCTTCAGCTCCAGCTGTCTCCAAGGCATCTCCCAGTGACGTTCCCTTCTCCTTCAACACTGCAGACTGGATCTTAGCTTCTTGCCTTTCCTCCCAGGCTAATGCCTGGTGCCCCTCCCTGCCTGTCTCCAGGGCTCAGACTTGTCTTGTTTGCTTTGGTTTCATCTCCTCCTCCCTCCCCATGTCTCGCTGCTTCCTAGAGACTTGCAGGGCCTATTGCCAAGTGCTCCAAACATGGTTTGCATTCTTCTTCCTTGGCAGAGCCTCCTAAACGCCCACTACTCCACCCTTTGTGTGCCACTTCAAAAATGCACACCTTCTAATCTTCCGATCCTGACAAGATGAAACAATAATAAACTAATTTCCTGGTGCCATTCCAGCATGGTTCCTTCAGGTGTATAAGTTGGTGGTGTCAGGGTGTAGGAGATGTCTGCCTTTCAAAGAGCAAGGAGATGTGTTTGCATTAATGCTGCCTCCATAAAGCATCACTGGAAAGGGCTATCATGTACACCAGAGCTGCAGGAGCCAAATCCCCATCTGCAGCACAGCAGAAAAGCTCCAGTGACATCAGGGGCTGCAGCTCAGGTTTGTGCTGGCTGAAGGGCTGGCCTTCAGTAGGGACTGTGCAGTGCAAGCCAGGAGATAGTTACTGAGGCCCTTTTACCTCTTTTGGAAACCCACTTGACACAGGAAAAAAACCCACAGTAGAGGATCTCACTAAAAAATAAGAAATCTTGACACAATGCTTTGTGATTTTAGAGTGACCCCTAACATTTGTTTTATTGATGAATATATTGTTAGAAAAATGACATATTTTAGTTCATGAGCTTAGAGCTGCTGCTGTCTTCTAAAATCCTGGCATGAGGCATTGCCCTGTGTTGTAGGCATACAGCTTGTGGTAAGAGGGAGTGGGATCCCAGTTACCCAAATGGGTAACTGGGAGCCTAATGGGCTACAGCTGTGTGGGACAGGTGACTGTACTGAAGATGATGAGCCAGGGAGGACTGAGGGGCACTGACCAACCACAGAAGGGAGAGAGGACACACAGGTGGAATGTGTGTGAGATCAAGAGTTTAAAAGGTTGTACTGAGGCACAATAAAGAACAGATGCCTGAAGCCTTCTTTGGCATTGGTTGTGGCTCTACTGTCCCTCTGCTGTAACCCTGTGAGTGTACATGAGGTTTGCTAGTGGTAACCTGTCCTGTATGGTGGTGAAGCCAGGAAGGAGCTCAGGTCTCTGCCAGCCAAGGTTTGTTGCAATCACTGAGAGTAAAGTCTGTTATTTCTTTTGTCTGTTAGAAGCCACCTTATTGTTTTCTGTAGATGTTCAGTTGAGGTGGTTGTGAGGTTAGGAAGAGGTGAGAAATATGGAACCCTTTCTAGTCTGCACACAAGGCAGGTCATGTACAGCATGCAGTGCTAGTTTAAAAGCCTTTGAGAGGATGTCATAGGGCTCTCATGTAATAAGATATGTGCAATATCAGCACTTGCTGCCCTTATTTGAAATATCATAAAATGGGATGTGTACACTTGGTGCAGAAGAAGGCTGTGTAGCCTCAAAGAAGTATGTGTAGGTAGTATATTACAGCTTTTTCTGTGTGGTGTGCATCTGTTGTGGCCAAACTACAGGTTAAATCCTGTCTTGTAGCTAGTGAAAATACTGGCACATGGTGTTGTATGAGCAGCCTCCAAACATGGCACAGAGCATGGGTGTTCCCCTTCTGCAGGGCAGCTGCCCTGTGCTAGGATGCAGAAAGCCTGCACTTCAGGTTTGTGACTGGGGGTGTGTGTTTTTAAAACATGATGGGGGGACCCCAGAAGGCTCTGGGAAGGCTGGAATGGGATGAGGCTGTCAGGACAACAATCAGACCTATATGTGACCCTCATATGTGCAAGTGTAATGTATGTATTGACACCAGGTTATTAAAGCATATATTTAGGAGTCAAGAGATAAATTTACAAAAGCATTTCATACTTGGGAGCTGGGCTTTTGAAGCTGTTGTTCCTCTCTTTTATAAAAATCAGGAGACATGCTGAAATTGCAAACTGCCTTGTCATCCCTGGAATCAAATCTTCAAATGAAGAGGAAATCTTTTCTTTTTCCTAGAAAAGATGCACTCGCTGGGTCTTTTCAGATACCATTTCTATTTGTGACAGGAAGTTTTTCAAGGAAATGAGCAGAAGGTAGAACAGCATGCTGCTTCTGATTGTACATTTCTTAGTATGCTTTAGAAATATACACACTGGTGACACTTTTACAAGAAAATGCCTCATCTTTCATTAAAGAATGACTTATAAAAAAAGCCTTGACTTTTGTATGGCTGTATATTTCATTAGGTATATTTCATACTTCTCTAACAACTCCTAAATGGCAAATAGTCCTGAGTAGTACTGGGAAAGCAATTTGCTTTAAATGGTTCATTTAGGTGAATTTAGCAATTTTATTTTGTATATAAACTGAAAAGCTTTTCTTAGCTCAGCTTTTCCAGTTAGTAGAATACAGGTGTTTAGTTATTGACAGAGATCATGCAAAATCTCCCTAAGACAGCTTAACAAAACCAAAAATACTTGCTTTCCAAATGTTATTTTTAATTACTCCAGATACAATACTTGGACATTACCATGAGCAGGTAGAGTTAGATTGTTTGACACTAATGGGGGACACATCTGATTTCATCAGATTTCCTGTAAGCTATAGGAACTATGTGTGCCAAAAAGTGACTCACTGAACACTAACCCCAAGATAGCACCAGAAGTCAAGTTCTGAGTGTTTTATATAAATGTTTTTCCCAAAAGTCATCTTGTAACTTTGATCTTCCTAACATGCTACTTCTAGCACAAATTCCTTTGAAACAAAACAAAAGCACAGAGTAAACAAAAAAGCCAATCCCAAAAAAGATTCACATCAGCAGGCTTTGCAGTGAAATCATAGTGTATTCTCAAGCAATGATTTCTCTTACTTCCTCCTTATTACCCTTATTTACCCTTCCTTTATCCTAATGCTTGAATTAAATCAGTATAGGAGTGCTTTTCTTCTCTGAATGTCCTTTAATTTGACAGCCTCATGGCCTCAGTGCCCTTCTTTGCCAAATATTGCCTTTTTGTAGACACAAGTTAATTCCTATCATATTGTGAGACAGGCTTGTGCACAGTGAAAGCCCAGCTTGCAAACTGCCTCGTTTCTTTCCAACCCCTGAGGAATTCTGAATGTGTCAGTAAGAGCAGATAAAACTATCAGCATCTTCCTTCTGCTTTCTTCTGAAAATTTTTCTCAGCCATATCCTAAAACATGGTGTGTTTTTCTTTCTTTTTATTTTTGCCCACTACTTACCCCATCCACTTTCTTTCCATCTCCCCCATTTCCCACCTCCCATGTAGGAATGCAATGGCAATTTATCTTCACTTAATCTCCTTGCTGCCATTTGTTTGCGTGGCTGGAAGGAAGTGCACTGTCACTCATGAGCCTTTACACCTGCCAAAGTTAATGAGCTTAGTTTGACCCTCATTCTGACAGATTATTTAGAACTTCACACTCCTAGGAGAGTTGTAGTGTCCCAAAGGAGCATCTGAGTGCTACTAAAATATTTCTAGTAACAAAAGATTTCATATGCTTTATGTAATGTAGATATTGTTGGATAGATCCTGTTTCAGATCTAAAATGCATTTTTTTTTCATTGACTATCATAATTCAAGTTTCTATAGCAGAAATATATGAATGTATTGTTATTGGTAGCTGATGCTTCAAAGGTTTATTTGGACCAATGGAGGTGATGCAGAAACATTAGTTTTTAGCAAAGGTCCTTCTGCCTGACCTGACTTTGTTTTTGGTGTATGTCTTGTGCTCCTAATCCCTGATGGCAGTGACTTTACTCCTGAGTGATGGAGACTGAGCTGGGATCAGAACTGGGTCCTAGAACTCCTTGTTTTGGTGGCATCACTCAAAATTATGACAAATAGGAAAAGGAGATGGGTAGTTGCTCCAAAGACATTAAGTGATTAGTGATGGGTGAACATGATGTTGTGGTCTGATAAGAAAACGACTCAGAAAACTAAACACACATTTTCCAAAGCTTGTCTGGTGGGGAAGGGGGTGATGAAAGGCTGGTGGTGCACTCTTGAGACTTTCTCCATGTCCATCTGGATGTGTGGCAGAGGGGGGAGTGCTGCCAGTGGCACTCTGCTGATGTGGGGCAGGTGTCCCCAGGGAGAGGGCAGGCTGGTACTCACTGAATTGTTGGGGGTTTTTTTACCTCTGTGGACAGACTGTTATTTTATGAGGAATTTTCAGATTAAGGTCTAGACAACCTAGAGAGCCTTTCAAAAGATCCACAAACCCTCTGAGCCAGTGTGTTGTATTTATCTCTCAAGGAACCTTGTCATTAGGCTCAAATTAAAAATGAGCTGTCAGTTTCTATTAATAATTAATGCTGAAATGTTAGCACTTTGAAAGACTGTTTCAAGTGTAACACATTCCATTTAATGCTGAACAGTTTTATATTTACAGTAATTCCACCTTTCATCCCTTAATGTCAACCTCTAAATCTTTAATGCTTTAATCACACTTCTTATTTTGATATCCCAAGTGAGCTGTTCTAACCTGTGTCCGCTCCCTTTCGGTAAGGTGCACATTTTATACTGGAAGGTTAGTCAGCAGCATTTGTTAATTATTAAGGGAAACAAAATGCTATTGCTGGAAAATTATGTTTGTTCCCAGCTGTATGTGTTACCTTTAATCTGTACTGACTAGAAGCAAGAGGAATCATAAAATAATCAGAGGAGCCAGGAGAGAGGATTGTTTGTGAAGAACATTACCCAGCAGAAAATTAGACAGCCTTGATTTGATTCCATAAATGAACCTAATTACTGGGTAATGTATTTTTCTATGGAAATAACATATCTGTAAAATACGTAGTTAAAAGAAGGCTCTGTGAATTTGAAAGCAGGTGGTTTTTGCTTTTGAGTTGTGATTCCTCTATAGCATATTCCTGGACAGCACTAATTCAGTGAAAGCTTCAGTCTTGTGCATAGGCAACACAAAAATGGCCCATCCTGCAGCATATGTCTGTGAGCCAAGTTCTTTATTTGCAGCCTTCCAGTTGTGAATAGGGGAAAATTCTGCAGAGAAACAGGCCACCTAAATGTGTTGTGAAGTTTTCTTTTTAAAATGTGTCTTCGTCTCCTGTAAATATCCAAGATATAATAAGATAAATACTTGGAATTTTCTTAACTGCCAAGCAAATAATGAATATTCTAGAGAACTACAAAAGACACTTAAATTACTTCCAACGAGAGGAGAAATTTTTGAACTTTTAGTTATAAAATATATTGCTCCAATTTGTTTCCCTTGCTGTTTCAGAGTAACTCCTTGAAGTGAGATGTAGTTATACAGTTAAGGGTATTTGTGATCAAATTTACATAATATTGATGGGTTATAGAACAATATTAAATTAATCACCTACTGCTTAATTATTGGGATCACTAGAATGTGACTCTACCTTGTATCTGGCAGATTCATGTGCCATGTATAACGTATCCTGCTACTAATTTTTGTTAGCAATTTGTTATTCAGGCACATGTTTTCTGGGATAGATACTTAAGACTATTATCCATCTCTTTTTCCACAAGTACTAATGCATGAAGAAGGCAGAAAGGTGTTTCACTGCAGCAGAAACCTCAGCTTGACCCTTCCTTTGTGAGACTGGAAATAAAGTCTGGTGCTGGGGAGAGATCTGCTCTGGCCTTTGGGAGCCCCTATGGATGGCCCCATAAGGCTGTCCTTGTATGGACCATGTTTTAGTCATGTGTATCTATCACTGGGAAGACACAGCCTCTAAATTTGAATGCTAACCATTTTTCTTTAATAATGTGTTATTTCTTTTATTCCCCTGTGTCATGTGCTCCTTTTCCTTCACCTTGTTCATGGGCATGTTTCTCATAGGTGTACTTGAAAATTGCTCCATTGGCTTTGCCTTGGCAGCTGAGAGTTCAAATACATGTGCAACTCACAGCAAGTACTACCTCACTGCATGACAATTCATTTGAAATCAGGGGACTGTTAGACTGAGACTCCAAAAAATCTTCATCCTGTTTGGCCTGGCTGTTCCCACAGAGGCAAACAGAGTGCTGTGTCAGTCAGGTAGTATTTTGCACCCATTTCACCTAGGTGCTAGTGAAAGTGTGATGTGCAAAGTGAACTTTTGATACTGTATAATGATCAATTCTAGCAGCATTTCCACCACACTTGCATGTATTTCAGTGAGACCAAACTGGAGTAAAAGAAGGTAGGATATTCTCAGCCTGTGAACTTACGCTTGTCTTATCATCTCTCAGCAATATTATCTGCTGCTTTTATCAGGCTCTCATTGTCTGGGCTTTTTCTGTAATTATATGAAGAGTGGATGAAGTCCTATTAAGTTGTCTGTGACTAGAAAAAGAATTACTGCACTGATACTTTCAATCCTCACTGGCATGTAAAAAAGGCATTCAGAGTTTACTGAACCTCTGCCTCACACATCAAGAAAGAAATAGAAAAATTCCTGCTGATACATTATCATGCAAGCATCCAATTCTGTCTTGTCTTGCTGTGGAGACATGCACAACATACAGGAAAGGCTTAATATTTATAAGATGCCCAACAGGACTAAACAAATGGACACGTGTAGAATACGTATGTTATTCATTACAAACATGATTAGTGTTTCTATATAATGAAGGTGTTGTTAAGCACAGTGGATTCTTCAAAGTTTACAAGTTTGTTATGAATTGATTTATTCATGAAATGCTTTGTTTCTATGACAACTTTATTGGTTTGCCTGTGGTCTAAATACATATAGGCATGGCAGGAATTCTACAGTACAAAACAAATTACATGCTCCCACCTGAATGGCTTGATGCCTTTAGGGAATGTACAGAAATAGTCCACAATGAGGGCTGAAATCGCCATAGACTGTGCCAGTATGAGAGGGCTTACTTAATAAAGAAAAATGCTGAAAGGTCTTCCACAGCTTCCAACTCTGCAATAAAAGCAAAAGATGGAAACGAAGAAAGGAATCTGGTAGGAAAACATAAAAGGGACCCAAAACCCAATTGCAGAGATGCTAGTGTATTCAAGAAAAAGCCACAGATCAAAGACCAGTTCTCCCACAAAAAGAGCTTGCAAGAAGCTATTAATATTCATAACAGATCTAGACCTACAAAAGAAACTGGAGAGCTATTGTTTAGTAAAAAATTAGTGTGAAAGTATAGGACATTAGTTGATAAAAGGATAGGAAGGCTTGCTAGGGCAACACAAAATGGCATCAGAGAAAAAAGTCAATAAGTGGATCAAATAACAGAAATGAAAATACAAGAGCAATAATTAACACAGGGACTTGGAAGAGAGGTCAGAGACCTAAACAGAGTAAGAGTTTTCAAAGCATGCAAGACAAAAGTTATGTAGCAGTGCTTCTATGAGTGACCCCATGACAGAGGGGTCTCTCCAAAACAGTGTTGTAAACAACAGAGAAATGATGATGCTTTGGCTCCTTCTGTCCTGTGTGATGCAAAGCCTTTTGGGAAATAAGCAAGAGCAGTGGAAACTAAAACAGGCTCTCCTCTTCCATCACCCATAATCTATCTGCTTTTCAAAGCAGCAGCCGCCGAGAGTACACTTCCATGGAAAAACAGGTTTTCCAGCGATGGTTTTTAATCAAAACAAAGCTGTATAGTGTTCTGGATCATTTTTAGAAAATTGGCATGAGAATTTCAAAGGGAAGAAAGGGGCACTGATAATCCTCTGCCCAGCCTGAAAGCCAGTGTGAAAATGCCTTAAATTAGAGCAAACCAGTGCAAATGCAAGTTCTGTATTGGTAAACCACAGATTGCACCACTCTAGCTCTTCTGCCTTTCTCAGGAACTTGTGCTGTGATTTAGGTGTTCCGTGCTCACTTGGCTCAGATCAGGTTTTTGCCCTGTAGTTTGGGCTGTCGTTTATTGAAGTATTTCACTGATCTTGTCTCTTACCATAGAATGTTCAGAGGACAGGCAGATTTTGCAGCATGATGGATTTAAGGGTGGACTGCAGTGAAGCCAGACTGTAAAGCCAGTGGGGTTCAGTACCTAAGATTTGGCTCAGAGTGCCTTAGTCAAATACTGTTTTGTGTTTGTGAACCAGGTCATCTGCTTGGAGTGGTGACCAGGCTGATGCAGACAGGCACTGCACAAAGGCAGAGTCCTGAGGCCAGAAAGCAGAGAAAAGAAAATGCAGGGAGTGAGATGGGAGGCTGCACATGGCTTTGTGCTGGGCAGGCACACAGCATTCATAGCTCACCCACTCGGTAAGTGCCTAAGACATTTGACTAATTTGACATGGAAGCACTAATAAAACAAAAAAGCTTCTCCAATTAGTGCGTACTCTCTATTATTTCTGACTTGTGTTCTGACCCAGTCCCTTCCATATTCCTAATTGCCTATGCTGTACTAAGTGATATTGCCTTCCACACATTTTTATGAGCTGTGGTCTCCTGCAAGAGGGGAGATTTGTGAGTAGCAGCCTCCATGATTGACTTGAAATGACTGTTGCTCCAGGTGGTCAAACTGAGTATTTAAAAACTGTGGAATATCTACAGAGTTAGACTTTAGAGGGAGGGAGTGATCACCTCCTAGAACAGTGGGCCTCATTCTCAGCTGGTCATCTTTGTGTATCTATCATGCTTGCATCAAAGCCCTTTATAGTAGCAATGGATTTTGTTTGGGGTTTTTGGGGTTTTTTTCAGGCTGGGTATAAGCCTTGGGAGAGAAAGGAGTGGTGACATCAGCCAAATAGCTCCTTATTCCACCATGCCTTTGGGACTGAAAAAATGCTGAAGTAAAACTACTGGGCATGCTGAAACAAAATGCAGGGTTTTTTGTTTCTTTAGTTCTCCATTTCTAAGTCCTCTGTCTTTGGAAGGAGTAGTTGCCCTTTCAGGATTCAATCTGGATACGAAATGTGTAATGAAGATCTCTTTTCTTTCTCAAGGAAAAGAATAACCACATTTTTTTTTTCCCATTAGTATTCCTTTCTTACTGATTTAACCCCTATGTGGTGCAAATAATGCATTTTCAATTTAGCTTTTATTTTAAGGAAGGACATAGGCTGAAGAGTGGAACAGGCTATCCCTCAATAAGGCACAGACCCAAAAGTAATTCTAAATCTCCCTTAATGAACTGGTAGAGGTTCTGCTTTGCACTACTGAAATATCTGCTGGCTTTTCAGCACTGTTCCTGAGAGACCTGGCAAAGAAGGGCTTCTGGTGGAATACAGCAGGGCAAGGATGCACCTGAGGTTTGATGGCCAGAACAATCCCAAGTACCTGGTCAGAAGCCCAGTGGTGCAGGCACTGCAGAGATGGGCAGCCTGGACGTGCATACCACTCAGCTATTTTGTTACAGTTCTTTGTGCATCCTCTTCTCGTTTTGGGAAATTTGGAGATGTTTGGAGCACACATCACAGGGAGTGCTGCATCTCCAGCATCCAAGTAAGGTTGTGGTACACACTTGGTACCATCAAGTAATGCTGCTTGTAACAGATCAGCACAGCCCCTGCTACGTCGTGGATGTGTTTCAGTAAAGAGTGGCTTTTGACAAACCTGCTTGGCAGTGAATTTAAAAACTATTTTTAAAGTCTTATAAATGCTTTTATGGGCCCTTTAAAATGTTGTCTGAGCTATGTAGGAAAATGTCATAGTTTATCCCATAACTAACCACAATACTTAATTTAATGATGGCTATAAAACAAGTGCAACAAAGAAAACTGTTCTGAACTTTCTTGACACTGTATTCAGCAAATACTTGCTCTTTACCTGACATGCCATCATTTACTGCCTCAGCCCTCAGAGAACAGTATGATAGCTGAACTATCGATACAGTAGGAGAAATCAGAGACAAGGAAAGTAAACTGTGATATTTTGAAATTAATGATGTAGTTCACTTGATGCACTGCATGCCTAATAATGAAAAATCTAGAGGGAAGGGCTTGCTTAATGAAATTTTGAAAATCTCTGCATTTCAGTCATAGACTGTGGTGTCATTTGTGTATATATATGGATATGCCTTATATGAGCTGATGTGATAAGTTTATGCAGACAGTACTTTACACACACATCAAATGCTTAATAGAAATGCCCCTTTTCACTGCCTCTGTGGGTTTGGGCTTGTGTGTGTTTGTGTGTGTGTATACATGCATACAGAGGGGCTAGGAACAGGTACCCTTTTTCATTAAGTAAGTGACATTTTCATGCTGGTACAGCATCTATCTATCTTCTTTCTGGTGGAGCTGTGTGCCTTTCAGTCAGCATCTGACTAAAGATCAATGAGAGAAAGCTTTTTGAAGGTGCTTTCAGGTCCTGCGGCAAGGGAGATGATCAGAAAGCTGCCATAAGCTTCGGACCCACTTGACAAATGAGGAACTATTTTGGTGCTCTGTAAACTGCTGTCACATCAGTTAGAAACACTAATTAGAACTACTTTGCTGTTGAAAGTGTCCAGTGCATTAAATACCACTTCTGCTTATTGCAATTAGCTTATCCATTGACTTACACTTTATACCACAAGACTATCAAAGATGGAAATGCATAAGGGATTGCTTAATAATTTATGAGGGAAATTAGAACTGAATGGCAAATAGCTTTTGCCTGCTACCCTTTGACCTTTCATTCCTTGCAGAGCATGAAACTCACATGTGAAATGTGCTCATCCTTGGTTTTCTCTAGCTAGAGAAGAGTCAACAAACCAGGATGCACAAGTAAACAAACATCAGATTGTCTTTTTCTCAGTGATGTGGAGATGAAATGATGTGGGTAGCTTTTGAAAAGCAATAGGACATCCTGGTACTACAGTCTGTAAAGAGAGAATTTTATACACTTCCTGTACTGTTCTTCAAACTGGTTCTTGTTATTGATAAAGTAGGGAGATTTTGTTCAATAATTTATACCATGTGGAATTGGTGATAATTTTTAATGCTATTCTGTCTTTTACAGGGAAATTCACAAATGAAACAGTCTAGTAAAGAAGTGAAGTTTTAAGGACTGAGACAACTTCATATTTTTGTTTTAAAGTTAAATTTTGAGTCCATAATATTTAAGCATGCTTTAGGAATAAGAACAAAAATGCAAGATTTTTTCATACTGTAAAAGCCAGAAGTAGTCCAGCCATTAGGAATGCCATGACTCTATGTTGAACACAGAAGTTTTTAGCAGAGAGGGAAAAAGAAAATATCATTCCAAACAGCTGACTTGCAATCTAGCACCCAACATAAAATCACAAGGCTTCATTCCTCATTCTGCTTTTTTTACCTTGGTCTAAGCACTTATTCTTTCTGCTTGGATTCCCACTGATGATATTAGTTCTTAGTTTGGCTGCCAGGGTGTTAAAGATCAGGATTTGTAATTCATTCTTTTAAATATAAGATGACAATCTTACCACCACTCATACTTCTCAAGAGCTGGAATTATTTTCTCCTGAAGTGATTTTTGCATTTTTGTTCTCAAATTTTTGTTGTTCTGTGACCAGTCCAAAGAGCATCTGTATTCTCTTCCTTAAAAATTAGTAAGGTGTAACTGTAATGCAGATCTTTTTTTCTAAAGTGCTCTTTTAAAGATGCAGACAGAAACCAAAGCAGCAATAGGCATTTCCATCTAAAAGCTCCTAAGAAGTTACCTTCAATGATCTGATTCCAAATACATGAAATTGGCCATCTTCAAATTTCATTGGGATGGATGCAGAATATCTGCCTGAAGCCCTATATTTCATCAGACTGCTCCATCCAGAAACATTTCTGAAAAAAGTAATTACTATTTCATTTTCAAAAACTTTAAATTATAAAAGATAAAATACTGTTAACAAAGGAATGGGCTTACATGCACTCACCAAAATGCAAGTACAGTTTAAAATGGTTTTGTTCTTTGAAGCTATTTGCTGGTTTGGGTTTTTTTTTGTGTTTTAGGAAAGAAAAGTGTCTGGAAGAGCAGGAGAGAATTGCAAGATCTCGAGCCATAACTGAGTCTCCTTAGCCTGCTAACACCAGAGATCAAAGCAATGATCTCATTTGTGCCCTTCACTTTTGCTGCCTGTAACTGGGAGAAGGGAGAGAATTGGTTTGTTTTTAAATTAGATTATCTTGAAAAGCAAACTCAAAGATGCTGCCACAGACCATAACTTAGTGTGACATGCAGAGCTGTCTGAGGCCTGCCTGAGGAGCATTGAGCTCTTTGGTCCCTTGGGCAAGCTGCACTTCCTTCAAGTGGCTCTGCTCTTCTGGCTGCCATTGCAGGAGCACAGTGGAGAAATTCATTTGGAAATTCTTTTTTTCCAGAAATTCACTGCATTGTTGAGAGTTTCTGGCTGTTAGGGAGGTCCAGATCCATATGGGAGTTATGGAAAACTTTTGAGGTTCAGCTGTGAATCCACTCTTGCTACCAATAAAGTTGCTATTGATGCCACTGGAGCCAAGAAGAAATGCCTGGGCAGGAGGAGTGGAGTGTGTATCTAAGTCCCAGCCTGAAGCTTTGCTTTCCTTCATTTCTAATTGTCTGCTGCCTTCTTTTAAGACTGGTAACCTTAGATCAGAGGGGAAAAGAGAATTATTTTTAAGCATGATGAAATTTAACTTGTAATTGCTGTTTCCACAGTAGCCAATTGAGAGGTAAGAGCATAGCTTTACCAGGCAGCTCCTAAGCTCTAGGATTTACAGATGCTGAAAATGAGCACGAAATCAGGGCAGCAGTGACCTACCTGGAGTGCAAGAAGAGATATCCATGCTAAAGACACAGCATTCCTAGCAAATTTTGTCTCTCCTGTGCAACTTTGAAAAATCTCATGGTTTGATGTTTGTGCCATGTTTTACCTGGTATTCATCACTAGGCGAATCAACACCTGCATTGTGTTTAATGTCAGTTTTGGTATCCCTCTGCTTGAGACAGTGTGCCACAATTGCTGGCATGTTCCATTGCTGGCACGTTTCAACAGGGGAGCAGTAACTTACACATTGACTGCTTCCCATGATGTTTCATGTTCCTGTAAAATCAGCTACTTAGAAAAAAGCACAGTATTAATTTCAGCTTGCTCTTTCCCATGAAACTGCTAAGACCATCTCTGTAAAAAGCAGCACTTCTTTAGATGTCCAGTGTCTATGGTGTGTGCTACAATGCACGTTTTGAGGGCCAGCACTGATTTGTGTTTGTCCTTCATTTAAAGCCCCTCCGTGGTGGCTGGCTAAATTTATTCAATTCTAAGAAGCTATTTGGTTTTCCTACACCACACAAGATAAGCAGAAGGTGTGCTGTCATATATATGGTACCTGTTGAAATCCTCACACAAAATGTACCATGGGAGTGAGTTACTCCCTGTGCAGCTGTTTGCCCCTGGGAAGCAGCAAATGCTCCCAGCCCTGAGCATGCTGCTGGTGCTGCTCTCCCCTGATCTTGCTTTCCTGCCTGTTTGCCAGCAATGCAGGTACAGCACATTGGCTACTCAAGGCCAAATCTGAAATGTGTGTGTTGGCCAAGGCTATTGATTCAGAGTTGCTCTGGTGCAAGTGTAAGGTTTTCTGTCCTAGAGCATTGGTAATGTTAATCAAATTCACATGTATTCCTCAGATCACTGAGGAAATCTTAAAATCCATACCCCACACAGAATGTTCTGAAAAAAAGTGTTTGTTATTGTCATTCTGTTCACCAACTGCTTTTCTGGATTTGTGTAATCAACAAATATCTATATGAAGTATTGGCAGTCTTTTTTGTGTAATCCCAAAGAAAACATGAAAGAGGAAGTTAAACAAGTGGCTTTAGATAATGTCTCTTTCATGATATCAGGGAATCTTTTTTGTTCTGCTTTAGACATTTTTTGTGATTTTTTTTCTTTTTGTTTGTTTGTTTTGTATACAAGACTCCTAGCCCACTAGGGAGAGTTTAGCCTTTTCTCTAGAAAAAAGGTTTATCTGTCAAATATGTGTTTGTGTTTCCTTCCCCTCCTGCTACTAATTTTAACATGCTCCTCTCTTGAGCAGCAATAAAGCTTCTTTAAGTGACAGTCCCTAGGTATTCTTCCATGGTGTGCTGTTGGGCCTCCAACTCCTCCTTGTGCCCTGTGGCCAGTCTTATCCAGCTGCTCTTAGTGTTGAGGAGGTGTAATTACACAGTAAGGTTATTTTTCTAATTGATAGAAAATAGTTAATATATTAATTCTGTTTAATTTAACCAGTGTATGTATTAAAACTCCCAACAGACACATGCATGTCTAGGACAGCCCAGTTGAATGCAGTTGTCTTGGAGGAAAAGGCTGTTTGTAAATTAGAACTGGTCCAGAGATGTCACTTTGTGCCCTGAATTAGTGGGACAGCAAAAAAACCTTTTGTATCAGCTTTCTTTGCCTGAGAAATGCTCTTGTGAACTGTCTTAGTCCCTTTAAACTTCTGTAGATGGAAAAATTCCAGTGAGAATTTTAAAATGGTATTTGAAAATAAATACAGGGTATATAAAAATACTGAATAAGCAGCTGAGCAGTAGAAAACTCCAAGAAAAGTTGCTATTGTGTAAAGATATATAGTTGCAACAGTAGACTGATATCCAATAATTTACTACTAAGTTCTAAAAACCAGATGACTGCAAAGTGTTTGCTAAACCATTCTTTTTCATCTGACATGTGGTTGGATTATGTGAACTGACTCACCATTTAAATGGGGCTACTGAGATTGGTATGTTATTGATTCAGACAATCCTTGACCCGAGGGATAACACTTGCTGCAGCAGAGGAAACTGGCTTTTAGAATCCTACATCTCTCTCTGCATATGTTATTTGACAATACTGAAAACAAAAAGATTAGGCAAGCAAAGAATGAGTTAATACTGGCAAATTCAAGCAGCTTGTTTGATGAAATAGTGCTGGTGCTCTCCAGTAGAAAAATTGAGAGGTGCTGAGACTTTAGTCCTTTGGATTCAAATTCTTTTCAAGAAAGCTATCAGTGTGCACTTGCCAGGATGCCTTTAGAACCTTTTTTTTTTTTTAGAGAAATCTTAAAATAATAAGTAATGCACCAGACTGATCACAGTCTCAATTAACTGAAAACTTGCACTTTTTTATTTTGAGGATATCATCCCTAGGCCTGTTTTTCTACTTTTTCAATCTGTCATTCATCAAATTCTGAACAGTTATCAATCTCCAGACATCGAGCAGGTAGCCTGGCACTTGCCCAATAGGTACTGGATGATGCTGCAGCTGTTGAACAAGTACTTCATCAAAAATTATTCTTTGGCTTTTTATCAGCTTTTTCAAATCCCAGGTTGCAAATCAGTTGCTTCCTTTTTAGTTACACAGAAACAAAATGAGATGCACCTGAATACTTTTAAAAATAATTACTTCTAATACTGTTTACCAAGGCAAACATTCATCCATCCTCATGTCTTTCCCTGTAGACTATAGCCCTCACTCTTTTCTTACTCTTTCATATGCAAACACGGTGTCTGTGTTATAATCACTGAGCATAAGTCAGATAAAAGCAAAATCTGATGTATTAACAATGAAAATGTTCTTCTGAATAAAAACATGGATTACCATGGAATTTTTGTGAGGATTATGCTAAGAGCCTCAGAACTTGTCTCTGAAAGATTTATTCTTCTAATCAAAGTGAACATCCCATTTTTCTATGCCTTTTTCCTAAGCAGGTTGAAGAATGATCTCTTTATATATGTACAGCTTTTCCTAGGCACAAAATTTCACTAAAATCATTTGGGGAGAGGGCAATTGGCAATGTCTTAGGGGTGATCTTCTTTTAGTCTCTCCAGTGCTATTGAAACAATATGCAGACTGGGATGGTCTTTGGGAGCCTGAAGTCTCCCACTCTGAATGGTGTTGTGAAAACAAATCCCTTTTGGTGTGGGAGTATCTGCACAGAACAGCTGATGTGGGCTCTCCTTGCAGGGCACTGGCTGCCGTGCTCACACTACGTGGCTGTAGGCTCCATGGTGGGAGGGAGTCAAATGTGGATCCCGGTGGGATGTGTGTGTGCTAGGCTTTGGAGATATTTCTCTTGGAGTTTGACAGCCCTGAGCCATTTGCTGACCTTTGGAAGGATTCCTAAAGCTGTTAGTCAGAAGGCATTAGTGTTCGATGCTGACAGTCCTGAATGGGTTACATACAATATGTTTCCTTTGCTTTTACATGCTTAGATAAAGCTTTACCAGTGCCAAGTGGTGGCAGACAAAAAATTATCAAAAATGAGTATGATGTGGATGGAAGGAAATGCTATGTGTACAGAAATCTTGCTTTCCTCTCAGGGCACAGGGCTGCTGTTCAGTGTCACTGAAGTGTCGGTAATGTGTAAAACAACAGCCTTGCCCATGCCCACAAAATCCAGTGGCAGTGTCCTACTGCCATCTGTGACTCAAGTCAAAGCACAGTCAGACAGCACAGGTTCAGTGCATTTTTTCCTAGTGGTAAAAAAATCTGGTAAGGTCTTCATAATTATTCCTAGATGGATCAATGTAGCATAGCACAGTAGTGCACACATCAGATGAGTCATATTGAAGCTGACTCCATTGCTTTCACTTCAGCAAATTCTTGAAGCACCTCATTTCCTATGAGCTAGATTATTTTTTCATAAGTTGTGGACAACAAATAAGATGAGTTTTAGCCCTTTGTTGCTGAATGTGGCAAGCTGATCTGTGAGTAATGGAGCCAAAAAGAGCAATCTGTTCCAGAGCCTTCACAAAGTTTTACATTGTTTAGGGAACAAATCAGTCCATTCTCTATGTGAAAGGGAAAGTCATGCTTAGGAACTTGATTTGTTGCAATGATCTTCTTTAATGTATTACACTGCTGGTAACGTTGTCTCTGATGTTGGGGTCCTTTGTGTGCTTTGTGTCAGTTTTATTTTCTTGCCAGGAAATTGGCTTCCTTACATATATAGGTGTTTCCATCTTGGATCCTTTAGAGCCCAGAAGTGAGCTTGCTAACACACCTCAGACCTGAATGTATTCACAGGGGCACAGAACTAAAGTGTGAAAAGCTGGGGTTAAGGATTTTACCTCATCTTCCTATTGCAGAGATGTTTCTTCTTAAAATTAGCTCCAGTTCTATGGGGCATAAAGAGTCATTTGGGAGCTCAGAGTGGCATTTGGAAGGGCAAGGCTTTTGCCATGCTCAGGTGGTTGCTACACTGGAGCTGGTTCAATGTTTCTTCTCACTGAGACAGGACTAAGAGAAAAATCTAACTTGAATAAATGTGATTTGGTGAGTACTAACATGTATGTCCACTCCTCCCCAAGAAGAAAGATCTGGTTTTACAGGGAATTCCTACCTGGACCATCTAAATCTAAAATAAGTAGTAGGCATCAGTATTAAGAAACCTTTAACAAGAAGAAGGACAGTGGAGACAGAATTGAAAAAGAAAGAGGGAACGGGAGTGAAGACGAGGTAAAATTAACACATAAGGGCAGCTTTATCTGCAAAGATGGGGAAATGAAGAATGCTGGAATTTCCTTTCTGATGAAGATGAAGAGCAGGTTTTTCTTTTCCCTTAAAAGGATTATGTCAAGTACATAAAAAGTCATTCACCACTGTCAGGTGTTGCTGTAGCTGCTGGATAGGCAGTGAGCAAAAGCTCATTCTTCCCAACGCCTCAGGGCCTTGAATAGGGTATGTCAAGAGTGACTAAGGAAAAGGTGTTAGCCACCATTCTTCATTGTCTGGCAATGTGGATTGCTATATGAACAGAGTGGAAGGCCCTGTTGGGTTCAGGGGTAGGCACTGACGCTGCATTTTGCCCTCTTGTATAGGACCATGGACATACTGATCCCTTCTCAGCCCAGAAAAAACCTAACTAAATAGCTTCTCTTTCCATGGCAGTGCAGGCAAAGGCCAGGAGGATGAGGCTCATGTCATTATCCTGAGCTCCCTCTGGAGTCAGCAGAGCTGCAACCAGCGGTGCTCAGCTCAAAGCTTTCATCTCCTCCAGGATCTTGCCATTCCTGTTTTCTTGCATGGTCAGACCAGCTGGGTGCAAGTGAATCCAAGAAGTCAAGGTTTCACACAGCACCTATCCTATGACTTGGGGAGGAAAGGCTGAAGTCTCAGCTTGCTGGCTGAGAAATGACAGTGTAAAGAAAACTGTTCTCTTTAAGATTGCTTATAAATCTTAGCAGTTTTAGGGCAAACTCACTCCAGTCTGAGGCCACCCTCAATAAGTTTGGGATCCCAGACATTTGCAGTGCAGGGCCCCTGTTGGCCCCTAGTGTCAAGCTGTGCTGAGGTGGGGTGTCTGTGCTTCTGCTTGGCAGGACATCTGGACTCTCCCAAGCTCTCCTGTTGCACCTTTCACTCTTCATAGAGCATTTCTGCTTGCTGTATCCTACAGAAATGCCCTGGTCTGCCAGTGACCAGAGCCCTGCAGCTCCCTGCACCTTCCCTACTAATAACCCAGCATGTGCCTCATTTGGCAGGGGGAAAAAGGACTTACCCAAAGCTTCCCAGCATCTCAGAGGCTGTGTGAAATCCGTGCAGGGTCACTGGTGTAAGTCCCAGATGTCCTCTGGAGGCTGGAAATGCCTTCCTGAGCCACTTCAGCTGAGATGCAGCTGAGTCTGATCCATCAGCTTAAGAGGAGACTGGGAAATGCTTGTGAGAAGTTGCTGCTGCTGGGAAAGGAGTTATTTTTTTTCTCTGATTTTTTTATTTTTAGGGTTTGTTTTACTCCTCGGTTTTTCTCTTTGCTCCTCAGAGAGGAATGTGGGCTCAGCTTACACTGAGTTAGGACTAGACCAGGCTCTTTTTAAAGAAAAGCCTGAGATTCCAAGGAAGGATTTTGTTCCTTGTGTCTGCTTTTCTGTGGAAGATGCCCATTAAAAGGAGAGTCTGGATAGAACAGGCCTATTAGAGAGGTAGAAAGCAACTCTAAAGCTTGACTTTGGATCCTGATTTCCTCCAAAGCTTGCTGAAATTCAGATTTAAGCTGGTGTAATGAGTGCTGCTCAGAAATATGTCATGCAGAATATTCCTGGGCTATACCAGACTCAATTAACTCCTGGCAGCTTTTGGTGGTCGTTTTGGAGCACATTCTGTGGGGTGTTTTTTCAGGGGTCATTCAGCAGTGTCTCACTACAGAGAAGAGCACTACTGGACTCCTTGGAAAAGCTATGAAATTTCATACACTGCCTGCCACCCCAGGAGACTAATCCAGCCCCAAACACTATCACTCTTAGATTTGTGTTTCATTCAAGAAGTCATGAAGCAATCTTTTTGCTAAGGAAAAAAAAGAAATCATTATTTTATCATCCTTCTGAGTACTTTCCATAGGAACAAAATTTATCAAAACTGCCTGAGATCTTTGAGAAATATCTCAGTTGTGCAGAAAAGCATTACATTGATTGTGAACTTAGGCTTTCTTTGGGTTTTTCTGCTTGTCATTTTTACTTAAATACAAATATTAATGAAGACCTAAACGTGCCCTTTTGCTATTGCCCTTTATTTTGCTTTTCTATAAAGATTGCTCATAATCCTACAGCTATCTTTTTGCACTTTAAAAGGTTCTTGCTTCTTATTGCTGTCAGGATAATAATGCTGCATCATTCCACCTAACTACTAATAAATAGAAATGCAGAGCCATGACTTCTATTCAAAAGCATGCAGGCTCCTTTGTATGTTTTGGTATATATAAATATATCTTTCAACTTGTAGCTGTAGTACAACATCTGAATTAAATCATGACTTATTCTTTCTATTAAAGCTGTGTTGTCCTTGCCATTATCCCTTTTTCCAGTAAATGAGTACAATGAAAAATTGATTCTAGCTGTATTGGACTGCAGCAAAGTAACAAAAGATGATTGTTACATTATCAAAGTCCTCTCTGCATCCATAATATAAGAATTGAAAACACCTGTCTTTATCTTCTCAATCAATATTGCACCTGAGTCACATTTTCCTGAAAAACACTTTAAAAGGTGTCCACTGTATGTTATTTAGATTTAACAAATGCATTATTCAGGCTGTCTTCATTTATTTTGATTACCTGAGATTGCTCTGCCATCCCTGTGAGTTATAAAAAGCCTAATGTTAAAAGCCACCCTAGCCTAGTATGTCAGTAACAATATCAGATGACTTCTCTTATGTGAAGCTGTGTGACAGCTCAACTTCATAAAATGTATGTGGAAAACTTGTATTCAAGGGGGACATTTCATGGCATGGCACTCCCTTTCTAAAAAGCAGAGCAGGGCAGAGGGCTTCAGTTAAGGGTAGCTTGACCAGTATGACCCAGTTGGAAGCAGATTTGGGGGAAGTGCCAGTGGGCATTAGTCTGCCTTTCTAGAAAGGGTAAGCCAGAGCTGGTTGCCTAAGACTGAGCTGTGCTTTACAGACATGCTTTCTAATACTTTTAACATGCAATGCTTAAGAGCAGCTAATTTACTGCATGTCTCAATAGCAGTGTGAAACTGTGGAGCATCCAGTAAGAGCAGAGAAATAAGTGAGCAGCTCTAGAGACACGGCCATCATTTCAACATGTGCATTTGCATATTCCATCTAATGCCTCAAGTCAGATGCCTAAAATTAGTAGATTTATTTGGATGTGTGGAAATAATTGTAATTTGTTTCACGGCAATCAATTTGTGATGCTTTGATTTCCCTTTCTACAGAATTAAATTATTAAGGAGCAAATATGATTTTCAAGATACTTTTTATCATTCTCTCTACTTGAAGTTTTGTCAAGTTTGACACACTATAACCCAACATTCTGCCATGAGTAATAAATACTAAAAAAAACCTCAATCATATAAAAAACAAATTAAGCATGAGAAGTGCAAAGAAATGAGGGACAGCAGGCTAGTAGTACCTTGCCAGGAAACGTGACCATAATAGGGGCCCCTTTTCCATATCCATCATTTATCTGCAACCACGAGAGACAGCAGCAGGTCTGAGTGAGGAGACTGTGCCCCTCAGGGTCTGTGTGGGGCAGTGCTGGGGCTGCAGGGAGTCAGATGAAGGGTTGAGCTGTTCTTCAGAGGTGCCTTCACCATCCTCCACACACAGACCTTCTCTGGCAAGTCCCATAAGGCACAGGCTAATGGGAATTGCAGCAGCTCCATCCCAGCAGAGGCAGGGCTGCTGCAGTGCTGCTCAGCAAGGGGTGTCTGCTCCAGGATTTGAGGCAGGTAACAATCCTGTCCTAGGCAACAGGGAGAGATGATGGTCATCTGAGTCCTGCTCCAGCTCCTCAGCTCCCTGAGCAGGGCTGGGACAGGACTCAGGGCAGAAGGAATGTCCTTGCTACCCAGGAGAGGTCTTGAGCTACAGCTGAGTGCTGTTTGTACTGCCCCCAGGATGCCTGGTGGTGACCCACAGTGACATGGTACACACTTGGGAAGCAGCACAAAGCAAGCTCGAGTGTTCAGACTGAGATCAGTACCTGAGGCTGACTCACACCAAGCCCAGGGAAATCCATGAGCTCCCCTAGTCCTGAAGAGCAAGAGGCCACCCCTGTTCCAGCAGTGAACCCATCAAAGCCCCTGCCTACACTTCTCTTGCATTTGGCAGGAGTACTCATATATTTTCCCATTCTCTGCCCTAATTTTGATTCTCTGTTTAAAAAGCCTTGCTTTTTGTTTTAGCAGAGGAGTAAAAAGATCTGCTTAAAAATTAACTTCAAAACCCTTAGTCATTGCACAGCAACAAGCACAGAAGTATTCCCTCTCTATCTTTTCTAATCTTGATTTTGTTTGTTTGTTTGGGGTTTCTTGTTTGGTTTGGGTTTTGTTTTGGGTTTTTTTTGTCTTCATTGTTTTGTTTTGGTTTTGTTTACCAGAACCCCAGTTTCTCCATGCCTGCACACAGCCAGTGCTGAAGCCTGGCCCTGCAGCAGCATGCCCTGGGACCACCCCATTTGTGCCCCACTGACCCATCAGTACAGTGTTTATCCAGGATCCAGTAAAGCTGTGAGATTCCCTCACTACTTGGTGCCACTTCCTCAAGTCCCAGAGGGGTCAGACCTTGCTGTATATTTATAACCTTTTATTTTTAACCTTTAACTGGCAGTATCACATTGATACCTTGATAGGAACAGGCTTTCTCAGGAGCTGTGCACACCTCTGCTGCCAGCACAGCCTTGCTGGTGGCATTTTGGAGCTTCTACTTCTGATGCCAGCCAGACCAAAGGTAAGAAGGAGAACAAGAAATATGAAATTACGTGGAAGAAAATGTGTCTGTCTCTGGTTAAAGGTTACTCCTGTTGGAACTTGACCTCTGTGCATCAGTCTGGCCCCCTTCCACATGCCTGTCCCCTGCACAGAGGTGTACACTGAGGATCTCTCAGCTGAGTTTCTTCCTCTGCTCAGGCCAGGAGTATTCAGGAGGCTCTGCCTGAACCACTGTGGGGTGGTAGGAAGGGGCTGTACACCTGGATCCATGGGAACCTGCAGTCCTGCTATCTGCTGCAAAGCTGCTGCTTAGCTCTAACCCTTAATATATTCATATTCTCTCATCAATACAACTAGCAATTGAGCTAAAAACTGAGTTTATGATGGGATTCTGGCTTTCATTAAGGAATTCTGTACCTATTTAAAAAATATATGCAGGAGCATGTTGCTGATTATTTTGAGAACCTATGCAAATGTATTGATTTGCAGTAGGAAAGGTTTGCTGTGAAGTGTAAATTAAGCCATTTAAATGATCCTGCATGGTAACTGGAGCATCAGCTCTGTTTCTTTGAGTTAATACCCTATTACCCACCACAGTTTGATAGTTGCACTTGTGGTCATTGCTGGCCTAAAAGAGCTAGCTGCTGTCCTCCTGCTTCTCTTTGCCAGCAGATAACCCTCCTGCTCTCTGGGCTGGGTTTTGTTTGTTGCTGTTTGGTGGTATCCCCAGGTGTGCTGGTGCTCCTTTGGCCAGGCAGGACTGGCTCCTTTCAGCAGGGCAGGACATGGGGGCCCCGAGTGGGGGCAGTCTGCAGAGCCAGGACATCAGTGGCTGTGTCAAGCTCTGCTTTTGATTGCTGCAGATTACTTTAAAAATATCTCTCTGTGGGCAGAGTTTCAACCTAAATACTTCTGCCAAACGTGATCAGGGATATATTCAGTTTCATCTCCATCCCAAGTCACCAGAGGGTCAGATGTAATTGAAGATTGGACAGACCCTAAATTTTTTTCATGTCCCTGCATATGAACATATGAAGGCTGTTTTAAAGATAGGCCAAGGGATATATTAACACATAAATCCTGTAGATAGTTGTATGGGTTCTCAGGCAAACCTACACATGAGCATGTTTTCAGAAACACAGAGCTGAAGGCTGAGGTAGAAAAGATTCTCTGGAATCCCAAGCTGAAGCTCTGCCCTCAAAATGGGGGATTGCACAAAGTAACACACCAGACAGGTGAGGGCTCCTTTAGCAGGTGCTCTTCACTAATTAAAAAGCTGAGATGGAAGTTTTCTGTGGTGGAATAACTTTCCCCTTCATTTGTGTTTTATGCTATCATAGTTTAGGCTTTCAATGAGTTGCTATCAAATCTACTTTTTCCTAACAATAGAACTAGAGTCCTTCACTAATTGAGGGGTTATGTGATACAGGAATAATGCACATATCTGTCAAGGCAAAACCACCCTGACTTTTGAAGGCCTTGCATGTGGTGCACGTAGCATTTGCCTGTTTAGAAAACTACAGACTTTTAGGATAACAGACCATTGGCTGAGTCAGGTGATACTGAGTGGCCCAAAACTGAAACTCAGTCCTGCTGTGCAATACTGCATCCATTCAGGGAAAACACAATGTTCTAAAACTTCCAGATGAAACACAGAGAAAAAATTAAATGCAAATGTTAAAATGCATGTTTTAGTTCTCACATTTTACAAATTTAAGAGGTGTTGAATTTTACTGACAGTTTTCTTGGCAGCAAGTGAATTCCAAAGATGCACATGCAAATATTTGTCAAAACTGAATTTTCAATTTTGCATGCATAAGGATTACTCCAGAAGTGCTGGCATACTCACTTGCTCCCAGAAGAAAAGTAGTGTCATGTGGTACGTCTGGCCAATCACAGAAAAACTGTGTGTTTTTAATTTTAAATATTCTGATTAATCCATAGAGTAAAAAAATATAGTGAAAAGAAAGTCACTGAATATATTTGAATAATAAATTCAAGATGGTGTGATTGGCTTATATATATTCCCCAAGCAAGGAGAAACAAAATTAATCAAGTAAATTATTCATTTTGAATTATTTGTTCAGGTCTGTTTTTACAAGTAATGCCTACTAGTGATGTCTGAATTTTGCAGTTTGCTGCAAAAGCTCTCATATCATGTGTCCTATTGTCCTGATACCCACTGCTTTGTTTGGGTCTGACTTCTTCACACGTGAGCTCTACATTTGCTGTGATGGTGTATCTTCTGTGAAAGAGTTGCTAAAAGCAATCAGGCCTTTAGTAGCAGGCACTGAAAGTCCAAGGTGCTCGTTGACCAAAAGTCATTAGAAATATAATGGTGCCCATTTCATCTAAATCATTACAGCACAAATAGCACTGCTCTGCCTTGGCCTTTGAGCAGAATTAGATTCAGGTTAGAGTGCATCTGTGTGCTTACCCAGAGAAGCACTCAGTGCTGCTGTCCTAATTGCACCCCAGATATCTGGACCATATTTACAGAGAGGATTTAATGGTTCTGCTACCAAAAGTCCCGTTGGTCTTTCATTGCATTTATTTTCATCAGAGAAACCAATCACTGTGTTCTCTGAGATAAATACAGTAATTAAAATATAATTCTTCTTTCTTTGATAGCTATGTCATGTGCGGTACTTCTCTACAGTCTTGTTTCAAGCTCACAGAGGAGGGAGAGCACAAAGTTGAACTATTTAAGCGTGTACCAGTCTGCTGACATTAATAAAGCCCAGCACTGGGAAGGGGACAGCGAGTTGCTAAGCAGAACTGGCAGCAAACCACCCCTCGTGGTGCATGGGGAGCTGAGTGTGTGCAGAGGGGCTGTGGGGCTGGGGAAGGGCAGTGTCTGCAGCTTGCCTGAAGCCCCAGGTCCCACCACTTTTGTGAAGCAAAGCAACAAGGGGCTAGAGCATAATTTTGCTCCATTTGCTAAAGGTGAGTGATGGAATGACAATTGATGCTGCAGCACAGTCCTGCTGAGGGGAATTTAAAGTGCTAAACAATGTGCCTCTGCTCCAAAACCCATGTGTGAAGCTGGGGGTTTGATCAGGAGCCTGCCAGCCACATCCTGCTGCCCAGGCAGCAGCCAGGGCTAGTGCACAGGGGGATTGTGACAAGGCTGGCAAAACCTGGGGCAGTATGGTCAGCTTTTTTAGTAAAAACTGCCAGATGATTGGTAATTTCGTTGCCAAACATGACTCTATTTGAAACACAAAAGTGCACAAATGTAAGTGGCACTGTCAGCTCCCTAAAAATCACATTTTTGGAAGTCTGTAATAGTTGTTCTGTTCCATATGTGGAGGGATTTTTATGAAATGTTCCAGGCAGAAAGTGAAAAACTCTGTGGTGTACTGGCAGGATAAAGCTATCTTGCATGAATGCAGTGCTTTCCACTTAAAGTGACTTGCATAAGTGGAAATATTATCCCCATTTTGCTGATGAAGAAACTGAAGCCCAGCATTTCCTTTGAGTCACATCCAGTGAGCAAGGATAAAGCCAAGAATGAATGTGCTGACATGCAGGATTTCCCAGTGCCACCAGACAGGTTGTCACCACTGAAAATACTTCATTCTGACTTTATAGTTGTCTTCTCCCTGATTAAAGCACTATCTTACTAACCACTTTATTTCAACACGATAGAAAAAAAGGAATTGTCTGTATTTGCTCCAATCTGTGTTCCAAGGCAGCTCATAATGTGGCAGGAGACTTAGCAAGCTTCACTTGCAGTGACTGGGCACACCAGAAAAGAGGCCATGTCCTAAATTAGCTGGTGCAACTGGTGCCTGCACTAAATCTGTATCTGTGCAGGTCTACAATAAATGGAAGGCAGCAAAATGTGGCTCCTAGAAGACTTATGTTGTCTGTAAGGAATCATTATAACTTTGGTTAGAATTGTTAACAATTCAGCAAAACGCTACGAGACGTAATTATGTGAGTTATTGATCGATGCATATTAAGAAAGACCTCCATTTGTAGGTCATTATGAAGCATTATTGGGGCCTCCAAGTGCATCAATAAAATCATTTATTTCTTCACATGGATACTAAAGAAGACTTAGAAAGATGCCATTTGCAGAAAGCTGCTTGTGCCAGTAAATTATATTTACATCTGCTGCATATGGATAGGCGGGATACAGGCCAAGTATGTGATGGTGGGAAGCAGCTTGCTGCTTCTGTTTTGGGAAAGTTCATCACGGTTGAAATTTTGGACAAATTAGATTCTGAATCAAGCTAGAGAGACAGCAGCAGATGAGCTCAAAACTTTAGTTGCTCCAGAAACTCCATTCAGAATAATATACTATCTCACGTGTCTGTCTTTCCATCAGAGTTCTGAGGATATTTTGTGGTGCTGATGGGAGCAGAGAAGAAGAGAGGATCTTGCACTGAAAGAGAGAAAAACACATAATCTGCTTCGCTCTGAGTTTTGTGTTTGGAAAATGAGGACATGGAAGAGGTCCATCTTTGCTGCCATTTGGATACAACTGCAAGAAAAAATTAAAAAGGTATGAAAGTCAAACTATGCCAGTGGCAAATCTGGTCTTCTGCACTGGTTTGTGCCCAAGCACAATATAGATGATAGATGAATTCAACTACAGTTTTTGGGCAAATTGTAATGCTTGGAGATGAAGGATACAGATACAGGCATTTTGTCCTCACAGGCAAATGAGTGCAGTAATTTCCCTGATACAAAACCAGAGCTGAACAGACACCTTCCAGAAGGTCCTCTGGCCTGGTTTTGCACCTTTTTAAGCTCTTGTCCTGCTGCCACCTCCCTCCATTGGGCAGCAGCTGGTAGGGAATAACCTGGAGTGTCAGGATCAGGATCCAAGGTCCCATCTCCACCCCAGGGCTTCTCCCTGGGGAGAAGCTTCTCATTCCACAGGAGGGTTCCAGGCATGAGCTGCTGAGGTGTGGATGGTGAGCAGCTTTTGCCTTTGCTGGTTGTGCATTTTGTCCCTCTGGATGAGCAATAAGCTGGATCTGCCTCCCAGGGCTGCCTCCCAAGACAGGAGGAAAGCACCCTGTCCAAAGGATCCATCCAGCAATGCAGCTTGCATGTTGCTGTTGCAAATCCAAGAGCACAGTGCAGACCCTGACGTTGTTTTGCAGTGCAGAAAAAGCAGCCTTTTCTTTAGAGAACGTGATAAAAATGGGCTCTGGATTACTCTCCACACCTGAGGCTGGATTAGTGACTCAAGCAAGCAGAGCTACTGCTCTGTAACCCAAATAATGTCTGAAATGCAGCTCAGTGGAAATGGCTGCACTGCATGTTTGGGGAAACACAAACACAGAAGGAAAGGGGGAAACAAGGACTTTTCAGTCACTGTGCTGATAGTTTTTTGGCTTGTAGCTGTTACATATGGAGAGCTGGCTGAAAGGTCACCAGGTGCTTTCAGGGTTGGCTGCTGACAGGCGAGATGTGTGTTAAAGTGAGCAGGCTGTGCACAGCTGTCCCTCACTTGCTGGGGATGAAAGCCACACATGCTGGCAGAGGGGCTCAGGGGCTTCCCAGCATCACTGCTGCTGCTGGAGTGCACAACAGGGCCCTTTTGCAGCACCCTGCACCTTCCCTGTGTGAGCAGCACCCTGCAGCTTACCTGTCTGAGCAGCACCCTGCACCTTCCCTGTGTGAGCAGCACCCTGCACCTTCCCTGTGTGAGCAGCACCTTCCCTGTGTGAGCAGCACCTTACCTGTGTGAGCAGCACCCTGCACCTTCCCTGTGTGAGCAGCACACAGTGGCCATGGCTCTGTCCAAAGTCATGGACACCGACTGATCCCTGTGCATTCCCTGGCCAGGGAGCCTCTGATATCAGCATGGAGCATCCTGCAAGGATGCCACTGCCAGCCTTTGCTGCCCAGGGCATACCTGTGGATTGTCTCACAGCACCTACCTCTGTTTCTCTGGCAACTATTTCCCTTTAATCCAAGTCCTGAGTCAGACCCAGACAGTGACAGTTCACCACAGGAGATCACAAACAATGAATATTTTGCAAATCTAAAATAAAATTTTCTTGCCATGGTTGTGGGGTGGAAACCAAAGGAGACTGAAGACCCTTTCCCAAGCCTTTGCAGGACAAGTGCTGCTGAGGCTGAAGCAAACCTGACTCTGCAGGCAGACTTCTGCCTTAAACTCAGTGGCTCCTGGCAAGTAAAATTACAGTAAGTACTACAGTGATTTGCAGAAGTAAATGTTTATTTCACCAGTAAAATGCAAATGTCTGGTGTAGTCCCACAAAGTGTACACTCCTGCTGATGTCACTTGTTTGTGGCTATCCAATTTTGGATTATGTTTGCCTCTCCAATTTAATAATTTTGACAAGTTAATTTCAGCCTGTTCTTGACAAGGAAAGTAAATATGAGGGATGTAGTTTTGATGTGTGTCAGTGGCTGGGCTCTGCTGCTTGCCCCCAAGGCTGTTTCTTTCAGTAAGGGGCACACCCTTCTCCTTCATGGGCTGCTGTGACCAGTGCTTTCCCTTTAGCTGGAGGGAATAGCTAAGCCTGTGACTAAAATCCAGCACACCAGAGACAGAGCAGCTCCCAGCAGATCTCAGAGGAGCCAGGATGTGGCTGCCAGGCTCTGCTTGGTTCTGGGGCTCCCTGGCAAGCCCTGCTCCCAGTGCCCAGGACCCCAGGCATGCCTCTGCCTTGAGCATCTCTGGCTGCACTCACTCCATCCAGCCCCCTCCTCTACAGGTGATGAATACTGGGGTGTGTAAATTAAGAGAAAATCTAAGAAAAATTGGCTAGAGAAATTAAAACTGCCTCAGGCAGCTTAACTTGTACAGCGACACATACAGTACTTAGCACCCTAGATTTCATTATTCTTAACAGCATAACTGGAGTCCTATTTTCACACATTAAATATTCTTGGATTTTTTTTCCCCAATGAGCAGACATATGATTTTTTTTTCTCTGCCATCAACATGCATGTTTTGTCCTTTCAGAGACTTTTTTCAAATTGGAATACAGATTAGTTTTACCTATGATTTAAAGAACTCCAATGTTTAGTAAGGCCTCAATTCCTGTTTTTTATGGAAATCCATAGCTGTGGGGCTATGGGGAGCTGCTCACTGCTTAGCACTTCTGAGAGCTGAGCTGTGCAAGATACACTATTTTCACATCTAGGCTTTCACAGACAATGTGATATTTGACTGTCTGCCATAAAGAAATAGTCTCCTTAAGCAGGAATAGGAATGTTCTTGTGCTGTCCTAGGCCAGACCTGCAAAACCCCAAGAGCACGAAGGGAAAGGAAATGTCAAAGCCTGTAATAGGCAGAGACCAAATGAGCAAGGCCCATTGTATGTGCCTGAGGTAGAGGCTGAGGGTGTGTGATGAGGAGGCTGGCAGTATCTGAGATTTCTATTTGCCACTGGAAACAATGAGGGGAAAAGGCTCCCCACCAAGCCATGTGGCAGGCAGACTCCTGGGTAAGATACCCCCTGTGTGGGTGGGAACACACCAGAAGTGTTTGCTGAAGCAGACAGGGGGAAAGCTGGGGGTGGCCAGCCTGGGGGGGAGGTTGGGTGAGTCCTGTCATGGGCTCTGGGAGGGTTGCTAGCATTGGTGTCAGTATTACCCGTGCATTTCCACTTCCTGGGTTAAGACAGTGTGTGCAATGAAAACTTGTGTGTCAGGGTTTCAGTCAAAGGCAGTTTTTGCATGCACACACCCCAGCCTAGATCTTGCTGGGCTGTTTCCTCACATCCTTCTAAAGCCCTAGAGCCCTTCAGGGTGAGATTTGTGCGACAGAGAGCTGTTCACCAGAGAAGAGAGCCCAGGGAGTCTGCCAGCTCACTAAACATGGGTGTCTGCATTTGGGGGTGCTGAGCAGCTTGCTAGGCTCCTCTGCTGTCTAGTGTAAAGCCCTATGGACTGAAAAAATGTCTGGGGCTGCTTGTGGAAATGAATCCCATCCTTGGGACTCTATGCTGTGAGACAGAAGGTCCCCTTGTCTCTGGCTCACATATCCTACCCTCCCCTGGCACTCCAGGGCTGTGGGTCCCTGCTGGTGCAGTGCTGTCCTGCTTTCAGGAGTACCAGGCTACCTCATGTGAAGTGTCAAGTGGCACTAGACATTCATGATTAGGAACTCAAATCCTTCTGTAATTGTCCTGGGACCAGAGTGAGTGAGTGCTCTGGTGCAGAGTATCATCTTTCCTAAGA
Source organism: Dicaeum eximium (assembly GCA_013396995.1). Lineage (NCBI taxonomy): Eukaryota > Metazoa > Chordata > Aves > Passeriformes > Dicaeidae > Dicaeum > Dicaeum eximium. The sequence goes on from VWZP01009963.1 coordinate 123,707, forward strand.
TGATCTTCTGGTGTCTCCGTCCTGCTGCTCGTTAAACTTAAGCCTCACCTGCTGGGATGATCCGGGCATATCTCATCTAAATAATTCTCTGCTATTCCAGGGGGCTTAGATATTCCTGGCAGCTTTGTCTATCTTGTTCTCAACCAGTGAAGCACAATTTAATCTTGGGACTTGGAATGTTTTACTCTAATGAAGTCTCTGAGTTTAGAGCACAGGTGAAATGTAGTAATTTATATGGTACAAGAGGTCAAACTAAATGAACTAATAGTCCATTTTAGCCCTAAATTATGGAATTCACAGAATAATTCCTAATAATGAATGCATTTGTAAAACTTGGATGCCTTCTCAGGGATAATCTGCAAACAGCAAAACAACTTGTTTTGTTAAGCAAACTATGACAAACAGTTCTTCCAACTTTATGCTATGCAGACATGTATTTTTGGATATTCTTTGAGGGAAAAATCTACTGCAGTCAAATCTACATAACCTGCAAGAAAAGAATCTGAAACAAAACAAAAGATATATGTAGATTATGAAAGGTAGAGAATCAGGTTGAAATTCTAATGTAAATGTATGTCACTATCAGAGATCACTTGTAAAGCACTATTTTAACTTGAAAACCCAAGAACTAGAATATTAAAGTGAAAGTCTTTTTACATGTGCATTTAGAACAAAAGGTACCCTGTCATTAGAAATGATATATAACAGGCAGATAAGGGTTGTTGTTTTCAGTGTTTGGTTTAAACACAATAAAGATGAACAAAATTTAAATATGTTCATTGATGCATGAGGATGAAGTCAAGATCAGAAGTACAATTTCCTAATTTTTAGATTTATTCAAAGACTCTTCCTTTGTATTAACTGCTACAGATGTTTAATGAATACTTAAAACCAAACACTGCTTCCCACCTCCCCCCCGCTCACCCCCCCACTGTGTTCAATGTGTTTTGTACAGGCAACCTGATAAAAAGAATATCTAGGAGGAGGGGAAGGCAAAATCAAAGTTGATGTATCAGAACATCTACTGCATGTCTAAATACAATGAAATTTGAACTGTGTGGGTGTATTCACTCATTTTAAAGAGTGTTCATTGATTTTAGTTTTATTATGTTTGGAATTGTGGTATGTTACACAAAGACCATTTTACTGATCTTTATGATTCCATAAAAGCCTATAACAATTTGGATAAAACTGGCTGCTCTGTATTTTCTCTTTGTTTCTGCTGTTAGACTTTGTGCTTAGCTCCAGGTAAAATGAGAACATGGAGCTTTCTCCTCATGTCACTGGAAACTGTAGGAACATTGCTACAGACTCGGGGGCATCCAGGCACAGGATACATCCTGGACCCTTCAACAAAGACACCTGGTTTGGCCGTGTGTGGAGCTGGGACAGTATGAAGCTGACATGAACTGAACCTGTAGTAACAGCAGAGTGTTGGAAAGGTATCAGTATGACCAAATTTCCATGGGATTTCAGAGATGCAATGTCCTGTTCTGGTGAGATTCTCTCCTTCAGCCACCTGTCTGAAAGTTCACTTCCTGGTGTGAACATGGAAAGAAGGATGAGCTTGATGAAAAGGTGAGTCAGTGTCCAAGCAAAACTGAATTTTCCTTTTTCCATACAAAGAGGAGGAGTGAATTGTAGTCTGAGGAAAAGTAAGACACAATATCAGGAGTGTCAGATATAACCAGGGAATGGTAAGAGGACTTAGAGCAGGGGAGTGGGAGTCCTGAGAGTTGGAGAATATTTATAACTCTGCAGAGATCCCACTGTGTGGACTTGGACAAAGTGCTCCAGATTGATGTGAATATCAGTAGTGATACATAAGACCCCTGTTGGCTTCCACAAGCTTTGAAGTATGTTTGAACCAGACTTCAGTGGCTCAGTATGCACTGCACTACCTGCTCCCGTTCTCCCAGGCTGAGGCACAGACCTCCTGTGTGGAGCTGCCAGGCCAAAGCTTTTTTTCTCCAAGACCTGGAGGAGGCAGAACAAGGATGCAAGGTATTGGAAAGAAAGGCTTTTGTGTTGAGAGGCTGAACAGGGAAGGACAGGAAAGCGTCACTTTTATGGGAAGAAGCCCCACTTGGTTGGGCACTCCTTGCCTTGGGTGCCCAGGGCAGTTTTCTTGGAGCACAGCAGGGTCTGTTGGACACACTAAGACATGGCAAATAACTCTTCTGTGCCAATTGGCCAGTACTTGCAAGGAAGTCTGATAGGACAGGGTCACCATGCAGCTGGAAGCCAGAGGGGACAAAAGGCCAGCTGCTGCCAGGCACAGGTGAACCACTAGTGTAACCTGCAGCTCCCAGCCTGTGGTTGGCAGCTGTAAAACTGCAACTGTTTTTCTGTTCCATGAGTAAGGTTTTCACTGTGGTTTCATTTCATCTGATGGGTGAGACTATTTCCTATAATTAAGTTGAACAGACAGCACATCATCTTGACTACATTTTTCAAGGGTGTTTTTAAGTTTGTGCACACAGATTTTCCACAAGAACCCACTTTTTACTCACACTCTCTCTTTGCTAAGTGGTAGCAACCAAACCATGCTACATTCAAACTCCTAAGCTTTGAGATAAAAAAGATTTTCTGAGGAAGGGAGCTTACAGTCTAATTAGTTGATGGTGTTTCTCCTCACACCGTTTGTACTTCTGGATTGAAAGTTGAGGCGATTTAAGCGCTGACTTTCACCACAACGAGCACCCAGAGCTCAGCTAAATTCAGGCAAAGCCCAGGCTTCCCAGCCACAGATTGTATGCCCTGTAACACCAACCACTGTAAAGATGGAGACCTTAAAACTGATGCTGTTATTGCTGATCCCAGCTGGACAAATTTTGGTGTCAGAAATAAGCTCATGTTTAAAGAGATTTTTCTCTAATCCTGGCATGTTTCAAAATCCTCGGTGAGATTTAGTTAAATCCATGAAGGGAAAAAGAGATGAAATTCTAACCTCAGTATCCACAAAATTCCTGAACCAAAATGGGCACCACAGGATCATTAATGAGCTTATCCGCATCTCACAGACAGGCCAGCACACACACACACAGTCTGTGTGTCACAGGGAGGTGTCACACATTGGAAAGCTGGGTGGCACATCAGTGTGCCAAGGATGCCTGTGGCAGGACACAGTAAACTCGTGCCACCATAGTAAGTGCCACTGCTGCCCAGCCTGCCTTCCTCTTCTTTTTATTATTAGCTAAACCCAAGTATTTGTCCATCTCCCATGCCAAGACCGCTGGGGTTGGGAGTAGAGGGGACACAGGACTGCTGTGTGGGTCAGCACGGGTTCCTTGCCTCCTTACTGGCAGCCACACACAAATTCATGATTAATTACCACTCAGAATTCTACTCTCAACAGTCCCAACTGAATTACTGTGCGAGGAGAAGAGGCCCAAAAAGGAAAGTTTCTGGTTTTGTGACACCAAGGCACTTCAGGAAATTCTGGTTCAAAGGGCACTGTTGGCAGTGTAAGTGTGGGGGGAGGAAGCCACGTGCTGCAGTGCTCCTGGTGCTTTGCCATGCTCTTTATCTTTCCCAATTAACTTCTGGAGTGCTCTTGCTACAGCAGCACCATTCAATAGCTGTGAGTGGAAAGTCAGCAGCTCTAATACAACAGCACAGCAGCATACTTCCATTAGATTTTTCCAAAAGAGACTCTTCAGGCTTCTGCCAGAACATATTCATGACTTCTTGTATGTCAACTGGTCTCTTTCAAGACACTGAGTTGTGTTCTTAAAAAATATCCTATTTAACCCAGAAGTAATGAAGCTGAGAGCTATGGGTTTGCTTTAACTAGTTAATGAATTTTTCACCACCACTTTGTTTCACACATTGTCAAAACAAGAAGCTTGTGCTTCAGAGGAAGAGGGTCATCTTATGTAGACTCTTTCAATGCTAATTTTAAAATTTGTTGAGGATATTAGTATTTTTTTCTGTTTTGAAAGTATCCAGTTGCGCTTTTAAAAAAATTTTTTTCAGAATTCTGATTACACTCCGCTTTTTGAAACAGTTTCATTTCTATCAGGATTTAGTGTCTGGTGTGTGTGCTCAGGGTGCTCAGTTTTCAGTTTTCTGTGTGCTTGCTGTTTTGCAGGGCATGCACCACAGATACTACATAATTTTGCTTGGTTTAGGACAGATGATCCTGGCTTGTGTGAGAAACAAATTTATCTTACATAGTGTCTATCTCAATGACCAGTAGAAACATCAGACCTGTGGCATGTGTGAATTCAGTCCTTTGCCTGGCCTTGGTCTACAGGTATAGTCAGAACCTGCACTTGAGTGCCATACAGACAGAAACTCCTCTTCATGGAGACAGCTTCCCTGGCTGAAAATATCCATTTCCTTCTCTCTTGCTAGGAATACAGCAGTAGTCTTACTGAGAAGCCACGGACAGGAAAGTTCTGGTGCAAATTCTACTAAGCATTTTCCAGGGTGGTATTTTTAGACATTGTCTCTTGCACTTATTGTGCTCTCCCAAAGACAGGACACTATGGAATGCATTAGAAGGTAATATTTGTGTTAACAGGATTCAAATGCACTCTGGTTTATAGTCTGATCTGCACCCACATTTAATTGTTGCAAGATTTTTGTGCCTGACAATAATTTACTGCTGGTGCGAATGTCAAGATGTAGCCTTTTAGCTCACTGATTTGTGGGAGCAATGAGGTAATTTTATGCCTAGGTCCTCTCATTTGTACCTGCCAGCAATGCAGAGGCAGTCTTTCCTAATCAAGCATTAAAAGTTCTTCTTGATTAATCTCTGACTTTGTCGGAGACATTCCAGATTTAAGCCAGTGTAATTCATTTCAGGATCAGACCCATTAAGCGTTTTCCAATGAGTAATACACTGTGTCACTCTTCTGCTCTTAAAGATTTCCAAAATCACAGAGGTACCGGTGTCGCTCTGGGAGTTACGTGTATCTTCTGACTCCACTGGCACCTTCTCTCCCATTTCCTGACTTTTGGAGATTTTTCTCTAGGTGAAATTTCTTTATTTCAATTTCTTTCTGCATTCAGCTGGAAGAATTAACAAATGGTGAAGTGTGATACTGTCGATCCAGTGCTCTGTGTGGCCAGGCAATCAGGACAGAAATAATTAACACAGAAAGTGGCCTGCCAGTATCCTGCTGAATGAAATTGGAAGGAGTTCAAATACAAAAAGATTTTTTAGCTTACCACTTCTGGGCTACACATAGTAATAGCCATTTGGAAGGACAACTGCCAGCTTCCATTTCAGATTGCTTGACAGCACTAACTAGAGCACTAAGAGCATCACTCCATTTCAGCAGGAGCCGTTAGCCAGATTTGAGATGCAAAGCATTATTTCCAGGCAGGGGAAGAGATCAAAGAGGGAATCAGGTGCTGCTCTGATGTGTTGTAGGAAGGTGAATTCCTCTGAACATGGAAGGAAATGTGGTGTGGGGAGTGCCTCTGGTTTCTCGCCTGCCAGGCAGGTACAGGTGATGTCCTGGCTGGATGGAGACCCCCTGCTCCCCTGGGTGCCTGCTACTTGTTGCTGCTGCCCCCTGTCCCCTCCCTGTCCCTGACTGTTGCAGCATGTCACCGTGCAGGGACGATGGCTGGGCTGGGCATGGCCACACGGTGCCCAGCCTGTGGCAGTGTCTGTGCCTGTGGGGTGATACAGGGAGGGGAGCTGCAGCCCCTGCAGCTCTCTGAAGACCACTCTCCTCTTCCTCGTTCTGCCAGTTTCAGAGATGGCTGATGCAGCATGAAAAAGAGCAAATGGTGGCTGTAAAGGTTGAGAAATTTTCCTTAGGAGCAGGGATTTCTCCTTCTGAAGATGTGACCATCCCCTCTTCTACCACGGTGTAGCATGGTGTACTGAGCACCCACTGAGCATCCAGGTTAAAGATATGTTTGCATCACACTGCTATGCTTTAGCTCATTTCTCTGGCTTTGCCTCTCAAAATGCTTGCAGAGCCATCCTGCTATAGCAGATTCCCATGCACAGGGTAAGAAAATAGTGCTTTACTTGCTGTAAACTGGTTATCTGCTCTGATAAAGACTACAGCTCTACAGACAAAAATTAGTTCTGTCCTGGCAAGTGCAGAAGCTGCTGCATACCTTTCATGCCCTACAATTAGCAGTGTTTTGCTTTGTCTCACATCTGCCTACATATTCCTTTCAGGAATATGCTTGGTGCTTTCAGTGTTTGCAGAAATGGCAATGGAGCAGACAAATAGGAAAAACAAGGGAAGAGAAAAAATTAGGAATAGCTAGCCTCTGGAATGGTTCTCCTTTGGAAATATTGTTTGGGCTGGTGAGCTGAGATGCCTGTGGTGAGACTGCATTGCTCTGTGGAGGCTGCTGGTTTGCATGCACAATGAACTGCACAGCATTTCTTCCAGGATCCCCAGTTCTGCCTTCTCCTGTTTAGTGGTCCTGAGATGGTCCAGTTTTATCTCTGCCACTGGTATCTGTCAGGGACAAGCCAGTTGGGTAATCCCTGAGACCTTACAGACCATGACCTTGCTCTCAAAGCCACTGGACACCCAAAGAGATAAAGTGCCATGTAGGAGCTGTGCATTGTTCATATTTACAGGTAAGTCTTGCCCTTCCTTTACTTGTGTTCTGTGGTTCTTCTTGTTGGGCATGAAAATGATGCAGTCTCCTCTCTCTGTTGCAAGGGTGGACATGGTGGACACCTGAGGAGAGAGGAAGCAGCACTGGGATCTAGCTGAGTGTTAACTTGAGAAAATGGCTTCATTAGCTGCTTGTGAGAGTAGTGTTTCTCACTGACATTGTCATTTACTTCCTATCAGAGGAGCTCTGTTGTCTTGGTCTGGAGGTCTGGGGAGCTGTACCTCTTCTTAGAACCAGGCATGGGTTGAGAGGCTTTATTAAAATAGCAGCATAATTATTATGAAGAATTTTACTTCCGGTTTTTCCATGACTTCCATTGCATCTTCCCCCCCCAATTTGTACTGAATGCATGTATTTCCTGCTTCTCATGCATCCTGAATTCAAGTTTTAAAATGGACCTTGCTTAATTTGACCTTATCTGGCTAATTTATCTTGTGCCTGCGTTTCTAAACAATGTTAAATGGAGCACGTTTCCTTGTATCTTCCCAAGTAACTAAGTCTCCTGCAAAATTCAAACCATTAAAAGTGAGGGTGATAGAAGAAGCTCCAAGAAATGAGTGAACTTAATATAAAAATTTATAATCATGTCAATTCCACTTTTTAAGCAATTTCTGAAATGTTAGTTTGCTAGAGCGGCTGGTCAGAAGCACAAAGGTTAGGTTAAGCTTCCTTCGTTAATGGTTTGGCTCAATGCACCCAGCAGTATAATGTATTTTATCAGTGAGGGAAATGATATTGGTTTAAGAGGTTTCATGTAACAGTCATATCCTGGCCAAATGTAATTTTGAAAACAATCAAGGCCATTATGGCTCACACAGAAAGAAAGATAAAGACAGATAGCTGTATATGGCTTTTTAATAAGTAATTCACCCTGGGTCTTGAAACATCAGATTGCCAAGTAATATTATTAATGTATAAGCATGTTGCTAAAATCATGTATTCTTTCCCATTGGTTGACTATAGATATGTTTCTGATGCAAATATCATGTAAGTGTATTGAATCCAAGCTATGTAAATAGACTATATAGTACATCCATCAAGCAGTTGACTTGATTATTCCACACACTAAAGAGCATTTTCTGACATCAATCTACATTCTGCCTAAATAGAACATTTTTCACCAATGATATTATGCATCATTTGCTGTATATTTGATACTAATTGTTCAGCATATCGATCACCTGTCACTCAGAGTTTAGTGATCTTTGCAACTTGTCCTGGCAACTTGGAAGTTGCAGGCGGCTGGTTGCCCATGGTCTGTGGTGGCAGACTGAGATTTCCTGGACAGCCCTGAAATCTTGCCCTGGGCAGGCAGCATGGAGAGGAGTTAAGTGGGGGTAAGGGCCTGCCAAATTGGTACTTGAAAAAATTACACCCTTTTGATTTTCAGAGATTAGGCTATAGCAGCACACAAACACTGCAAAGGTTAACAGATGTCGCTTGCTCTATGCCTTTCTGTTTGGGAGCAGTATTTCATTAAAGGGTCAGGAGGAGGGCTGACCAGCACCCTCCACATGGATGAACTGTGCCATTTTGTTCTGTGAGTTCAGGATGCAGAAGGTCTGCAGGCTGTTTCTCTTTCACAAGTGGTTAAAAGCGGGGATGTTGAGGGACTGAAGAGTCTTTTTTGCATGCAGGCTCTGCATAGAAGGCAACTCATCAATGGACAAAACACATTGATAGCTAAAGGACATGGCTCTAACTAGCAGAAAATCTCCAACCACCTGATAAAAAAGGATCTGTTTTAATATAAATATGTTGAACTCTGATCAATTTTCAACATCTACTTCATATATGAAAATGTGAAGATTATTTTAAAATAAGTTTAACTGCAGCTGGAGGGGGGCTGTTAATATTGACTGTTCTGTATTTCTCACAGCACATACATTATTGAACTCAAAAACTACTGGAAGCAAAGGCTTTATAAATAGGAGAAGAATATATTGATTTAATCATTTCATTTGTTCAGCAGTTCTTTTACCACATTTTTTACAGCACAGAGTGGGTACTGTCTGCTTCCCATGCACTTTATTCACCAAGCAGGTCGTATCTTTACTGTATTTTGCTTTATAACCCCTCTGTGTTCCAGGCCTTTCCCTTTTCAGGCTGTCATAGCTCCTACCCCCTCCATCTAAAATCACTGGCTCTACTCCTCTCCAAATCTTTGCTTTAGTACCAGGAGTGCTGGAATGCCAGCAAGGAGCCTTAGGGACACTAGGGGTAGTTGGACAGGGAAGGACTGAACTGAGTGGCCCACAGGAAGGGGAGAGGAAGTGGTAGATTGAAAATTTTTTTGGTGATGAACAGTAAATTTTCTGGAAAACGGCATTTCAGGGAAATCAAAATAAGTTAGAGTGAGACTCAACACATTTTCAGCCAAGGAAAAATACCTGGGAAGTGGCAGGTGGCAAGAAGTTTTGAAAGCCTTGAGATAATTCACTCTGATATTTAAAGAACCCAAGCCTGTTAACTCTTTGCTTTGAAATGCATTTCTCAATTCCAAACTGAACTGAAAGATGGGAAAAGATAGGAAAGTATTAAAATATCCCCAAACTTGAAGCAAAACTTGGTCTAGAGTCGAATGGCAACAACTGGGATCTGATTTTAAAAAAACCCAAGGGTTTTTTTCAGTTGCAGAACTCAAGTTTGTTATTTTCCCAGCTTCATCCACTGAGCCCTGGTGCCATAGACAAAGTGTAATGAATTGTACATACTGGCTGTTTCTTTCTCAGTCTGACCCTTGAACTATAGTCATCTGTTTCCACTCCTTTCCCACATTTTGCCTTTTTTTAGAAGAAGAAAGGACTGTACATTAACTCAAAAACTGGGCCAAAATCACTAATATAAAAAGAAATATGCAATAAGTAATATTAACATTGTCTCAGAGGCTTTGCTGTTCTCAAAGGCATGGTCCTACGCTGCTTCTTTGGGCATGTTGTCTTCCTGCTGCTCTGGGAATCTGCAACCTCAGAGGTGGAGGTTGTACACGTTTCTCATGAATTCCTGACTCTCAGGTTCCAGACTTCTGCAAAAGGTTTCTCTGAGTCATTCTGGGGACATCTGTAACCCATCACCAAGCAAGCAAAGAAAATTCTCATATTCAGGTACAGGATTGCCTTTGCCATGTATGTTTTGCTTCGAATCTTTTCAGCTGTCATTGTGGAGACCTTCTTCCCAGGGGTTATTTATAAAAGATGCTTTGATTCAGGCAGCATGTGGGTTGTATGTGTGTCAGGTAGTGCACACAGTGCACTCCCCACAGTGGCTTCTTCTTCCTCTCTGCTCTTCCCTCCCATTCTCTGCACAGTGCCTTGGCTGTCCCCTTCATCTCTGCCTCCTGGCTCACTCCCTCCCACCCGCTGCTTCTGTCCTCCAACACCGAAGAGATTTGCTGGATCCACAGCTGTTTTTGGAGGGAGAAAATTGTGTAGCAGCAGCTGCGGCAGCAGGCATAGCAGCGAATTACATGAGGATACAGATTATCTGAGCACTTGTTTCAGAGAGGTACAGCTTATCTCAGATGTAGACTCTGCATAAGCAGTATGGAAATGCCAGCAGCCCAGAATGATGCTGCTGCCTCCATTTACTTGGGCTCTTCCCTGCTGGGGCGGGCATGGCCCATGTGGGGAGGTGGGCACAGCTGTCCTGCCTGCACCTCTGCCCGGCCCCAAGCACGGTCATGGCACCCAGAGCCACGTACGCTCCTTGGGGCAGGAAATGTTTGCCTTAGTTACCCATGAAGTATCATGCAGAGCAGCAGTGGTTTATAAATAATAGATGTTTAGAAACACTCAGGGAAAAAAATAGTCTGTAGAATGTACACAGTGAAACCTTGCCGAGGCATCCCCGCGCCTGCCGGAGCCACAGGCGCGGTGAGCGAAGCCGTAATGTGCCCCCATTCATCTCTCCAACAGCCATCACTCTCTGCTTTACATAGCTGCTTGCTTTTCCAGGCATCTTATGCCACAGCATTAAGACACAACAGGGTGTGCTTTACTGGGACATTAATAATACATCGGGTGCACTGTGAGCCATGACTGCAAAGGCTGAATGACTTCAGTAGCCCAAGAAATGTATTAATGCTCCAGTAAACCACATCCGAGAGAGGTAATTCAAGTTTTATTTTGTCATTTTATTAATGACGCAACTGACGTGACATTATATGTGACTCCGTCTAATGGCACACGGGCAACAAGGGGGCAGCAAGCCACAGGCAATGCCAGGCACATCAGCTTCTGTCCCTGCATGCAGGGAGGGCAGCTCTAGTCAGGGAATTTTAACCAGCTGCGTATGCTTTGGGGAAATGGCACAGCAGTACCAGAGATACCCCATGCAAACTTGTCTAACACACACAGGGAGGCTGGTAATGTTATGAAAGGCACATACACTACCTGAAATGGGGAGATGGATCTTTTGCATATGCCTAATGCTGAAACTAATCGTATCCTTTGGTAGGAAAACCTGGGATACTTGTAAGTCAGAGAAATGATGAAAGATAGGAAAAAAAGAAAGAAAATTATATCCTAAAGAATGTGAGAAATAAGGAAAGACAGACACCAGTTTATAGAAGCATCTCACCTCATTAAGCATCTTAATTCCCTTTTATTGTCCATACTGCAGTGAAGCCTACAAGATGTATGCATGATTTATAGGCAGTGCTGTGCATCAGCTGAGCAGTTTTATATAGGGCTCTGGAAGGCTGAGGCACATGTGACACTCGGGTTTGGGTGGGTGTAAGAATCTTGCCTGATTTCATTCATGGTGTTACTTGGCTCTGCCATACTTTTGTGCTATTATTTTGATAAAGTAACTTGTGTACCAAATGAAGCCGGTAAGTATGAGCCCGCTTTACTTGGATATAATTTTAAAATTAATTCATACATGGGTTGATCTGCATTTCATTAAAGTCCAGTAAATAAGTCACTGTTTATTTGGACCCAAGAAAGCTTTACAGATAATTTTATAGTCCTTGAATGTATTTGTTCACTTTAACATATTTTAGATTTTCTTAGACTCTTGACTGTTTAGCTGTACAGTCATAAAGAAAATGTAAAACAACAATGAAAAATGCTGGTGTTCAGATCCCAAGTTAAATCCAATAACAGCTGTGACAGGATTGATTACAACAGAATCAGCAAAACCTCTAGACTCTTTTTAATGTGGTTTGAGACATAGAGAAGATAATGAAAGATGCTACTTGACAGTAGTAGGATCTGTGTTTAGAGCTAAAAGCAAACAGCTCTGAATTTGGGGGTTTTTTGTTGTTGAAACATTTTTCCACTGCAAAATAAGATTTTGGTCAAAATTGACATATTTGTGAAATCACGTTAATTTTGATGACATTATCTCCCAAAAAAATGAATTTTTTTTTTTAAACGAACCTTTGGAAAATTCTATTTTGAAAAAATAGATAAAATCAAAAATGAAAAACACTTTTGGAATTAAATTATTCATGTGTATTTATTGTTCCAGTGTCATTTTATGCTGTGTCACTAGCGTTATCATTTTCTGGGCTCATCTTACAGAACCTAGTCCTCTTTGCCTTCTCTTTCTCCACCTTCCTGCATCTCTGGGTAATTTCATCTACAAACACACCATCAGCTACTGTCCTTGCACAGCTAACTTGCAGATCTACCTGTGTGCTCCCGACCTGTCTCCTCAGTCCAGCCTCATCTCTGGGCTTGTTTCTCTGCCATTTCATGTAGACGACAGTCTGTCAACTCAAGCCCAATGTGGAAGAGACAGAACTTTTAATCTTCCCCAGTTCATGTCTTCCCTGCTCGTCCCCTCTTTGATCACAGCACACAACCTCACCACCCTGCTTGTCACTCAGGCCCATAATTTGTGTGTCATCTTTGACTCAGATCCTTTCTCAGGTCCTCACATCCAGGATATGGCATAATCCCAATGACTGCTCCTTTTTAGCATCACTAAGGTGTTGCCTTTCCTGTCCATCCCCATGGCTGAAGCCCTTGTCTAGCCTCTTCTGTGTCTCAATTAGTGCAACACATCTTTTATCCAGCCTTGACATATGCAACAGAGGTCTTTTGGTGCCCACTTAAAATGACACTGTAAGTACTGTTTTCTTAAGCCATCAATCTCCCATTCCTATGCCTATCCTTCTTCCCTCTCCTCTTTCAGCATTGCACCAAAAGTTACCTATTTGTCCTCATTTTCATTCTCTATCACAGCACGGCTCCAGTTAGCAGCAGCTGCTAAGTACTGCCAGCTGGGGTGACCCTGTTGTCAGCTCCATTTGCCCTCTTACTGGGGGCTTAGACTTGCACCCCCAGCTCCTCTGACTTTTGAGGGGACCATCCTGCAAGCAGCCACCTTGTGTCCTTCTCCCCATCCCACACTGAAAGTCTCTGGGCCCTCTTTTCCTAACTAGCCCTGAGCTCTCCATTTGCTGCCTGTCCTGTTGCTCCTTATCGTGCCATTTCCCTGGGTATGACACAAATTGTTTTCTGTGCCCTGCTTCTGTCTCTTGCCTTTTGTTGTAAGGCTTTAGGAGCATCTCTCTATTTTGCCTAATAGTTTGAGGTTCAGCCCACAATCAGGTCTCATGGGGTAGAATCCATTATACTCATACACATTACGATAATATAAGCAATTACTCTTCATTAATATTATTAGTGTGAGAATATGGCATGGTATTTATCAACCCAGGCCCTTTTATTACTTATTTAATATTCTACTGTTTTATTATCCTCAATTTTTATATTATTATTTTTATTTGAATAATTAGCTTTGATAGCTATTAAGCAAATATTTGAAGCCTCCTATTCTCTAGATCAAAGCATCTCCCACTTCTGTTATAATGAAACACTTGAATTCTTGGACAGTCTGAACAAAAAACTTAGGTAAGAGTCAAAGTGTTTCATTACAAGCAGAGAAGAGATGCTTTGATCTAGAGAATAGGATTTTAACTATTAATTTTTCATCTTTAAGGTAAGATACATCGTAAATAAAAAGTGAAATCACAGTAAAGTTCAGCATATTGCATAATTTGCAGAATATGTTGGGGGAACTTATTCATTACATGGGGTGTGTCAGAAGCCTCCCTGGCCCACCCCCTCAAATGCTGTGAGTTTCAAATTTGAGTACCAAACTCTCTAACAAAACTTGAATTTAAAGCTGAGAGGACATTGCTGGGATCTTCCTGTGATGGAAAGGTCCAGTCAGGCCAATGCTAGAGATGGTGGTGGTCCTGCTGTGCAAAGGGTGATTACAGGGGGTGATCTGGCTAGTGCAAGCCACAGCTGCTGCTAGCATGATACTACAGTCTCTTTGGGAAATATCAGGATTGAACTGTTAAATTTCAACTGACTCTTTTAGGGGTTTTTTTGTTGTTGTTTTTGTTGGTTTTCTTGTTTGTTTTTTTTTTTAATCATTTTTTTCTGGCACATTTTGATATCTGACAATGCTCTCATTTATGGTGAGTGTGAAATAACTGCCTTTCCCATGAACAGTTGTTCAGGTTCTGGGTTTTGCAAGTATATCATTTACACTTCCTCTAAAATACACCATTTTGCCATTTTACTTTGCTAACAGAATGCACTTTAGTGTGGATATTTTGCAATGTCACCAGAAAGTTGGAGGAGAAAAGTGTAAAGGACTGCCAACAAAAAAAAGAGGGGAGAAAATACTGTGAAAGGTATATTCACTGTATACACATGGAAGAGCTATCTTCTCACGGAGATTTCCCCTAAGCCATAGCAAAGGTGACCACTTCTTCAAGAATCCTCCCTGTTCCTGCTGAGAAATCCATAGCTATCGCCTCTTTCAGGGAGTGTGAGGTCCATGGAGGTGCTAAACTCCCAAAGATCCTTTTGGGAACCAACAGATGATGGATTAATATATTTCATAACAATCTCCATGGAGACCAAAGCCGGGCTGGCGTGCTCCAGACTGATGGTGATAGAAAAGCCTGTTGGCAATGTGCATTAGTGGGTGCTCCTGTCAGAGTCAGAGGCTACCCTGGATGATGCCGTTTATCTCAAGTGTAAATCAGATGTGACTCAGCGGCAGACGCTGCGCAGCCAAACATGCAGAAAAGTCGCGTCAGTGTTGAATCAAAGCCTGAAACGCTGATCATTATTTCAAGAGAGTTATGAGAATGCCATGAGTTTCAAGAAGATGATCAGCGCTGCTGAAGAAGTGAAAGCCAAGAATTAGAGATATACTGATAGGAAGCTCCTTGGATTTATTAACTGTTTTGTTTGGACTTATTAAAAAGGAATGACACCCGTTGAAGTGCATCACAGGAATGAGCTATCTAGCAGCCCCAGGGCTGTGACTGAAGGGGAACTCTGTGATAAGGTGAGGGCTCTCTATTGCTTTCCAATGATGAGGCACTCAGTTAAAAAAAAAAAAAAAGGTTTTGCTTTATAAATTGCTTGTTCAATTCAAGAGTTTTCTCAAGCAAATGGCCCAAATCTCATGAAATACATATATTTGGGCATCAGTCTGAGAGATTTCTGGTGTTTCTATGACAATTCAAAGCACTCCCCTAGCTGTGTTATTTAAGGATGATGTGCACTGGCAGTCAGATGGCCCAGAGTGAGTGGGGGTGGGCAGGAGCCAGCCCTGCCAGGGCAGCAGGTTTCCTGCCTCCTGAGGGGCATTTACTGTGGAGACCTTGGCAGTGCCCAAAACATTGCTATTGCTGTGGAGAACAGGGATGAGTGATAGTACTTTGACCATTCCTCTTTGCTGTCTCTTCCCAGGGGTATTTCAGGTTGCTGAACTGCAGGCTGTGCCCTGCATCTGTCTTAGTGAAGCGTTTCTGTATTTACCAGTGCACGTCAGGTGCTGTAGGAAACAGACACGCTCCCTCCTCCCCATCTTTCCACCAGCCTCCTCGTGCACATCTTGCAAGCTTTGTACAAGCAAGAGCCACAGCTGAAGCAGCTTGGGGCTGCCCCCACCAGCAGGAGCATCCCATCTCTTTCAGTGTTTAGTCACTTCTTAGTGTCAGCAGTCTTTCTCGGTGCAGAAGTGAGCTGGGCACTCGGAGGTTTGATTCACCCACTGTACATACACACCCCTGGGTCCTTTTGGAGAGATGTTTCTAATCCCCTTTCCATGAGGGTGTGTTTGGCCCCCTGCTGCCCGCTGTGCCCCCCGGCACCTCGGTGCCTCTGAGGTTTTCTACTGTGTCTTAATAAGCAAGTACAAGTCACAAGGTAAGATAAATCTCTTCATCTCCTTTTGTTACATCTGTAACAGCCTTTGAGTCATGTCAAAACAACTCTGGGCTCACTTACCTGCATTCAGGAAATTCTTCTTTACCAAAGTACACTTCAGACTGTGTAAAAATGAGGTGATTTCTTTTGAATGGTAATTGTCAGTGAGAACTTCGTGACACAAAAGATGCAATCCTGCTGCATGGAAGGTCAAAGAGCATAGCTTGATAGATTCTAAAATACTTTTACAGGTGGAGTTCCAGCATGTACCTAAGCTATTTACCATGCCCTTCAACTAATCGTTTCTATTTAGACAATTTTCCTTTTCAGTTTAAAAGTAGTGATGTGTTGAACCTCACCAGGAAAACTGAGATTCAGCTGGCTACCTTTCTTTTTTGGAAAATAATCATTCACTCCCCCTATGATATGACAATAGGAGAACATCAGATCAGACATCCTGTTTTTCACTGCTTTCCACCACTGCCCCATGGGGGTGACTGGTCTTTTGTGCATACTCTTTTTTGGTTTTTTTTTTCATTTGGGCAAACTTCATTGCATCTTATTATTATTGAAAGTTAGAGAAAAGATTGAAGACTGATTACAAGGATATGGTGTACCATGGGAAAAGTCTAGTTATATAAAAGCTTTGTTTAGAGTCAACTAGTTTGTGTTCTGAAAAAGCTACTTGACATGCTTGTTGTTTTTATTGATCTTATAGATTCAGTACTGAGGCATTTAGAGTTTGGCTTCGCTTTGGAGACTGGCATATTTTATTTGAATTTGCTCTAAATTCAACAGATTAAAGTGATTTGACAGCTTTTTGAATGTTGGCCTAGAAAAAGAAATAGTTTCTCATACAAGGTGAGACAGCTGTCTCCAGAAGAAGAGTTATCACTCCACATTGTCACCAGATTTCCCGATGCCCAGAGACTCTGGTCAGGTATGGCAGGGCAGCCTGGCAGGTGACATTGGGTCCAGCATCCTGCTCTGCAGGCACTTCTCTTCCTGCTGGTACTGTGCCTCCCTCTGGGGCTTCAATCGATCCAGATCAAGCAAGTCCTGAAGATAGCTGGGAATCCAATCCCCAAATCCCTACCCCATGTACCTTGCTTTCCAAATCTTTACTGCAGTGGCATTTTCTGTATTTTAAACAGAAATGTTTCAAAACTGTGATATTCCCAAGGATATAGAATAGTGCTGTAGTTGCTATTTTACTTAATATTAAAAGGTTAAGAAGCCCATGAAAACATATAGCTCTGTGGAAATTAATGATGCTTATCTCTTGTAAACTACTGCTGTGTATGTACCTATCCACTCATAATGTTTTAAAATATACATAGCACAGTGCAGATAGTGATAACACATTTGATTTTATCTGCTACAAATATATATATATATTTTTGTATGTCAGACAAATAACTTCTCTTTCTACTCACTGTATTGATAGAATCCATAGAGGATTTAATCCGAGTGTGCTTCTCCATGTTATTCATCTCAACT
The DNA here is from genome assembly GCA_013396995.1 of Dicaeum eximium. NCBI lineage: Eukaryota > Metazoa > Chordata > Aves > Passeriformes > Dicaeidae > Dicaeum > Dicaeum eximium. The sequence continues at coordinate 141,001 of VWZP01009963.1, forward strand.
GTGCACTCAGAAAGTTCAAATATTTAAATTAGTTGAAAGTTAGAATATTAATGGCTGTTCTTAGAAATTCAATAACATTTTCCCAGCTGATGGATACTGTCACAAATGGCTACGGCAGGAGTGTAGGTAGTTAATTACTCAGCAACAATTAGAATCTTAGCCCAAGTATATGAAGACTTCCTAGTATGTGTAAAGAGAAACACTGGAGTGCTCTGAGATCCTGATTGCTGTAGGAGTGTTACCATTCCTAGCTGATAACCCTTGAAGCAGCTGTTGGCAGGCAGTGTTGTGTATCACCCAGGTGCTAGGTCTGGGAGAGTTCAGGTTACCCCCTCCAGAGGACACAGGGTTTGGTGTAGATGAACGTTGTTTACTCTTAAAATATCAATCCTGGTGGAAGAGAGGACTGGCAAGGAGAAATACAGTTTCTCTCCAAAAGTGCAGGTTTTCAATTAGAAAGACAGAAAAAGAAGCATAAAATTTGCAGAGAATTCAGCAGGCAAGGAAGCAAGCCATGTGCAATGTTACCCTGCAACTAGCCACCTCCTCTTAGTGCAGAGACAGAACACATCCTTCATTTAAAACCTGTTTTTAAGTACACCCCTAATTATGAAATCATTACCCGAGACCTGCGTGACAAGGAAAGAAGAATTATTATATTAACCTGGGGTCCTTGGTGCACTCAGAGGCATCACAAAGCAGCTCTCCTGCAGTCAAAGCCTGCGCACTCCCTCTTTCCTCTCATCCAGTGAGTCACTTCTTCCTTTTAATCTCCTATTAAAATCCTTTCTATCCTCTTCAGTTTATGACTCTGCTGCTGCAAGGTGGTTTGTGGCACTCGGTATGGCTAATCCTTGGGATCGCATCGTATTGAGAACAGAATAATTGAAAACAGCTTGAAGCAGTTGTAGTTAGGCACACAAATCAATGACAGATAATCATTTAAGCACAAACTGAAACAGACATTTACATGGAAAATAATCGTGGCCTTGGAGTTACACCCTGTTCTTGCCATGCAAAATCTTTCATGGATTTGGCAGATACCACTGGATGCTAAATCCCATTGCCAACGTGCCCACTCCTTTGAGACAGCCCTGGCTAACCCCTGCTGGAAATCCGAGCTCAGCTGTAAATAGGTTTGGGTGAAGGTCTGTCCACCTTTGGGGGAAATAAAGCTGCACTGCCCCCAGGCTGTGTGAGGGTCATGGTCTGAGATGAGCAGCCCAGAGCAGTGCAAAGCCACAAGGCAGACGAGTGCATGGGGCTGCATCTCCCCTTTCAGGCTTCTGCTCCAAGGCCCCACCAAGGGAGGGGTCGTGCTCAGGTGCACTGTTCTGGGTATGGAAGAGCAATGATAATGAAGAAAAACTCCTACATTGGAATGCTTCCTGGCTTGGTAGTGCAGATGGGAGCACATATTTCCCTGTCATTTTCCAGTGACAATCATATTCATACCAGCTGGTTAAAATGTTTTAATAAATGATTACCTGATGAGAACACTTTCTCATGGCTGTGGTGCTGGGGTTTGCTCATTTTTGCTGCATCCAAATAACCATTCAAATTAAAAAGCAGAAAAAAAAACCCAATACAATTTAGAATCTTTAGAAAGGCACTTGGAAACCTAAGTCCCAACTCACCTAAAGAGCTCTAATTTGAAGAAAATATGTTGGGGATGTCATATGCTGTCTGTTGTGTGTCCTGGGGGCCTGGAAGAGCTGAGCCTCCATCCCTGTCTGAGGGTCCATTCCACAGCCAGTTGAGTGAGTGAGCATTGTTATTTGGGTGGGTTCCACAGCTCTGAATTCCTCTGGGTGAATTTCTCTACAGAGAATATTCGGGAGTGAATATTCCCCTCTGCTTCTGTGTAAGGCTGGGAGTCACAGCTGGCCCAGAAGCCCCCAGCTCCCTCACTGCTCTCCCAGCTGCAGTGCCTCTGCCAGAAGCCAGTGCCCTGCTGCTGCTATGATGCACATGCAAGCACAGAAACCAGCCCAAAAGGGCTGGTCTAGTAAGTTCTTACTATTCACATCTGCTTATAAGCAGGCAAGTGGGGTTTTATTCTATTATTTAACCTTTTGCTTTGAAAACACCAACACCTGCACCAGAGAAGTTTCAGAAGTTTAGTTGCCAATTTTTCTTCCACTTTACATGACTCTGGTGAAAGGGTATTATTTATCAAACTAAGTGTATATTATAATCTTTGCAAAATGGTAAAGATCAAAGACTACCTTGCATCAAGCAGAATTACAGTGCCATAACATTTTTTCTTGTTACAGCTGATATCAATCACGGCATGACAGCAAGCCACAGAGAAGGTTTTTCAGTCAGTATCACTGACACTCTACAACACCTGAAATGCAGCAGCCAGCTAGCATGTGCTCTGGGTGTGAAAGGGAGAAGCCAGCAGCATCAGTAAGTGCCTTTAGTATCGGTGCCATTAAGTACGGCCATTTGGCAGCAAAATGCATGCACACAACTTTAATTCTGCCCACGGCTGGCGTGGCCTCGTAAGGGAAGAGATAAAAGGCTCTGTGAGAGGAGAGGGCTTGATTTCAAGTGACAGTGGTGACATTTTCAGCAATGACCCCCGAGTGCAGCGGTCTGCCATATGATACCGCTGCCCCAAAGGCATGGGCACCACCCTCCTGTCTCTGGGAGAGGTGGGAATTTGGGTGAGTGGTGAGGCACTGCCCCAGCGGAGCCCTGAATAACATCTGGCTCTGCACACGGCACCACTGCCAGCGGTGTTCCTGCACCAGCCAGGAGCCAGTCACCTTCTTCCCACAACTCATACCTTTGTTTAGTTTAGGCTTGAGAGTCTTTTCACCATGGCCACGGACTACCCAAGGAAATGAATGAGATTTCTCTTGTTCCTCCCCAGGACCCTGTCAGGCTGGTGAGTTTTACAGTTCCAGCACTTAAAGTACTTCATGTATTGTGTCCCCCAGACTTACCCTGGGAACATCTGGCACAGAACAGAAAGGAAAGGGGAACAGTACGACATCTGTTTGCATACATACCCCTTCCATCTCTCCTACAATAGCCAGTCCATGTATTTCTCCTTGCAATAGATACAAGTCCACAGCAGCATCTTTCCATCTCTGCTCACAGTCTGTGCTTCTGCCAGGTGCCACCTGAGCTCCCAGCCCGTGGAGCTGCCCCCGGGCCCTACAGCAGGAGCTTGCAGCAGTGGGGCATGCTGAGGTGCATCCTGCTGTGAGCCAGGAGCAGCAGGGACCGGCCGTGGAGCCAGGGCACCGCTGCACACAGGTGGGAGCCCGGAGCTCAGGCAGAGCGAGGCTGTAGTTGTATCGAGCAGTATCGATCCTGACAGTGACTGGAGCACTTTGGTTTCTGTATCAGGGTTGTATTAACATTGCAATTTCATAAAATGCAACTTCAAATGGTCCTGCAACTGTTTCTCAGGCACTTCAATCTCTTTGCAATGAGGAAGAAACAAAGCAAATTCAGTTGGGAAAGTACGAGGTTCAACAAATTTAAACCTCTTGCATTTTCAGGATTCTTTTGCTATTTGAATATAAAACTGCATGGTTCTAGACAGAGTGCCCATCTTCAATTTTTCAGTCTCCTTTTCCTTTGCTGCTGAGAACCACACAATGTACTTCCCTGCCAGTTACTAAAATGCTTCTAAAAACTTGAAGAATTATTTGAAAAAGGGCATTCCTATTCCTTATGCATAAAACATGCATGCATATTCATATAAAACATTTAGAAAAATTTGTACCAGTTATAATTAGCATGTTTTGTGCATCTATTTTCTTTGCTATTAAATAACAAATTTGTGGTAACCATAGCAACTGGAACATCACATGATACTGGTGCTATTTTGGGGATAACATAAGTACCTTTCTTAAAGAAGCATTCACACCTCTAAGCTATGAATTTTAATAATTTTCACGATAAAGCATTTGTTGGGTAGATTGTATTCATTCCTCACTCTAATGTTGATTTAATGTGGAATGCACTACCTTGTTTTGCAGTGCCTGTGACCACTTAAAAGCTGTGATGAGTTCTCTTGTTTTGCAAAAAGGCAAGTGACTTAAGAAAGGCAAAAGAGAAGCTATGTGCATTGAGGAGGAAACCACAATAAAATGAAGGATTTCTCTTATTGTTTCTGGGGAAGGAACTCCCATTGGTCATGTGCCTCTTCATGCATGAATGGAGGAAAGAAGAGGGAAGGATATGCTTTAATCCTGGATTGTTACAACTCCTACTGGAATAAGCCATAATCTTGGATTGATATATCTCCTACTGGAATAAGACAGAGGTGTTGCATCAGCTCAAGAGAAAGATGGGAGAGGTCCTTGGGAAGTTCTTTTGGGAAGAGACCAGTTTGGCCATCAAAGCCAGTTCCCTCCTGCTGCAGTCAAGTGTGTTTTTCTATTGATTATGTGCTGTGCACCACACCTCATACCACGAGCCTTCCAACACATCTCTGAGCCTCACAGCTAATGAGATAAAGAGCAAGAGATCAAATGCCACAACAGTAACAAGCCATTAAAAGAGATTAGGTGGCAACAAGGTTGGTATCCACATGCTAGGGTTGGGATTCTCTTCAATAGTTTCCTGAAGTGTCATATTACAGATAAGAACAAAATGCCTCAAGAATCCCTGCCAATGTTGTGATGAATTGAGGAAAAATGGAAGAACATGGAAGAAATTCCCTTCAGTCTCTGAAACTGGTAATTCAGTTAATTGTGAGAATGTAAGATGAACCAAACAGGCACCGATGAGAAATGAACGCTATTAAAAATACGCTGCCCACACTGATGTTCTAATGAAAAATGCTGGTTGACATGATTAATTGTTTTATCACAGAAGTGTCTGTAGAGATGAAACCCACCCTGAGCTTTCAGGATGATGTTATCCATCTCCCTGAGCAGAGGTAATGAGGGATCATTCACCCTGGGTGGCTGAGGCAGGTGATTTGGGTTAATACACGCACCAAAGAGGCCATTAGGTAGGGAATTACTTTGCCTGAGTCTGCCTGCCAGGGTGGAGTTTGGAGCAGAGGAATTTTACCAGAGGGTGAAGAAAAGTGCTGGGGTTGAGGAAGGGAGCCATGCACTGGAGCTGTAGGGAGACACAGGAGTATACACAGCAATGAGGGGTTGCAGGGCCTGCCAGGGCTGTGCTGGCAAAGGGCCCTGATGCCCAGACAGCATCTGGGGCTGGAGGGTGGAGCCCCTGGTGCAGCTCACCTGGCTGCAGGCACGCCTGGGGCAAGTTGCAAGGAGTAAAAGTTAATGACAACTTTGAGTTTATAAGCTCACACAGGCCAAACAAATCTGAGCCAGACTGGGGGTATGAGCCTGTGTGAAGTTTCACCAAGTAATGCTTTGCTTCTGGCTCCTCTCTGTTCTGCCCACCTTCAGTTTTTCTCCATTCAGGTATATCATCGGGAATTTTTTTTTCTAAGTTCATCCTTTCTTATTTCTGACTTCTGTTTTATCACAACTTTTGTAGAAGAAAGACTGATTCTTCTTTTTTAAAAAAACAATAGGGTTTTTGTTTTCATGAATAATTACAGATGTTCAACTTCAGCCATTTGGAAATTAAGGATTTTTTTTCAAAAAGTGCTATAGCAAACAAATAGATTGAAAAAGAAATTAAAGCAAGCATTTAGATATCTCAAAAATGGAAAGTTTTGATTATCCTAAACTAACCCTTAATTGTGTTCTATCTTAGCCTGTCCCCCAAGATAAATAATCCAATATGGAGCAATCCTTTTTCACCCCTCTCTTGCTATGCCTCTGGGGACTTGCAGTGCTTGTTTGAGGAGGACCTGGCAGGATGTGCTGTGTCGTGGCTGCCTAGAGAAGAGGCTCCCTGCTTCCCTCCACGCTCACTCCATGTGTTGTGTTATCCCTTTGGGATTGAACCTGCTTCATTCTGTCTCGCTACAGCTCTTGCTGTGCCATGTGTTTCTCTGCCCACTGCCACCAGTGGCTGAGGCATCTCCTCCCTTTACCTGTGCTCTGGATAGGGACTGGTCCTTGAATTGGCTGAGGAACCCAGTCTTCCCTCACTTCAGCACTTCCCTTGTCTTCCATTCTTGTTCTCTTCCAAATGCCTGCTTCTCAAGGGAAAAGTCTTGAGAGAAGGTCTAACAAGGCATCAGTGTGTGGGGTTTCAGCTGAACACATACACTGAACACATATGCAGGAGCCCTGAGGGGTGAAGCAAAAGTAAACCTATTAGAGGGGAAAAAAAAGGAAAGTTGCACAATACGCTTTTTTTTCCTCTTCTTGATCCATTCTGCAAGACGGGAACTTCCCAATCTACTTTCTGTGTGGAAGGGGAGCAACACAAAGAAAAGGTTTGGAAGATGCTGGCAAGTGATAAAATACAAAGACATTCTTTTTCTTATATAGTAAATGAATGGCTTTCTGCCTTGCCTTTTGTTAAAGCTCTTAATCCAGCCTGTAAATAGGCACTTTCCCTTTGGACTGACTGTTTAGATATGAGACTTAGAGCTGATCTGAAGTAATAGGATGAGAAAATAGGAGAGATACATGAAAGAAAATGATACATAGGCTCACACTTCTGAACTTTCTCTTGCAGCACTTCTGGTACACTGTATGTAAATGTTCCCAAGAACAAAGTGCACTTCATTTTACTGCAGACCTAAGCAAAGGCATGGGCTCTGAGAAGCCTGGCTGTTTGATCCCCGGGGGGCAGCCCACCTGCCTCAGGGCAAAGCAGAGATTCTCTGCCAAAAGGAGAATGCAAGAGGTAATTTTGTTGCGTACCCTGATTTAGGCTTACAAAATGCTGAAAGAATTCTGCATTTAAGGATGCTGGAAGTGGAGATTCACACTCCCGGATCTCAGAAATAGCAATGGGAAGCCTGACCAAGCAAAAAAGTCAGCAAAACAGGGACTTGGGACTGAGGGAACTCTTAATCAAAAAACAGATTGTCTTCAAAGAAAAGCTATGTTTCACATCCATGAAAAATAACTTTTTACCCTACTTTTTTAAGTTACACAAACTTTTGCAGTGAAGCTATTGTGTTTCTGGCTGTTTCTTTGGGACTGTTCTGTGGCTTTCTGTGGGTAAGACTGTGGCAATGCATTGTTAGTCTTGGATTTGGAAGCCCTCCAATTAATATTCAGCTGCTGTAGAAAAAAATCCTAAAAATTCACAGACTTGTCTTGTTTCCAAAGATGGTTCTGACCCAGGCAATGTATTCTAAAATCCTTAATCATTTTCTGCTTACTGGAAATCTTCACTGACTGAATAGGAATTTTTCCCAAGTCAGATGTTAAAGGAGAGAAGAGATTTCTAGTGTGATTCTTAAAGATTAACATATATATATATATGTATATAAGCAAGTGAGAGTATAAATATAAAATATGATGCATATATTTTCTTCTAAATTTAAAATGAATAAATTAATCACTTGCTTTCCATTTTGTATTTAGGAATATTTAGATGCTATTTGATACTATTTATATTTTCCATGGCACCTTTTCATAAGAATAATTTTTTTATTAGGTGCTACTAGGACTGTATTTTAGAAGACATTTAAAGCCATATAAAGAGGTAAACTGCCAACCAGCACCATCAAGGTCATTTGAAAAAGATGCTCAGACTAGAGAGCTGCAAAAACAAGCTTAGTTTCTTCCATTTGTTGTATTAAACTTGTGAAAACCAAGTGGAACTTTGCAGATCAATAATTAGGCCCAAGGAAAAAAAAAGTACATGAACAAAATCTTGTGCTGCTTACATCTGCTTTATGCATCAGCAGAAGTTAAGATCAATATTTGTGAAAGTAATGTCCTGAGCAGATTTCCTTCCCCACTGAAAATACTGCATGACTAAATGGGAAAGCTTTAGAGGAGGCAGTGCAGGATCTGCCCTGGGTTCCCAGTCTGAGGCTGTCAGGACAGAGCTGGTTGCTTGTAACACTCCCAGCTCTTCCACTGAGCAGTATGAGCAACAGACTGACATCCATGTGCCTGCTCTCTTTTTTTTTAAATAGTCTTTGTCCCTATTGTATACTCTTCTAAATTATATGGGCAAGTTCTTCTGATCTGCTACTAGCTTTTGTGTTCTTTTCAATATAAACTTGTTATCTGTCAGAACCACAAGTTACATTAAGAGAATTTAAAATAGTTTTCAGTATTTGTATATAATACATTTTTTCCAGATCAGCTGAAAGCTGCAAAAAGTTTGCTTTGAATTCTTCCCTAAGATATCTTTTTAAATACCAGTAGAAGGGAAGTTTTGATTCTGTGCTTTAAGCAGTACAACCACTTGAATATCCTCTATTTCAAATACAAAGCCATAGTATTTAAAACATTAAAATAAATCCTTTATTTGGCTTCAGTAGGAGTATGACTTAATAAAAGGTGTGTCCTTCATTGCCTATTTAACATGACACAGAAAGGGTATCATTTCAATAGAATTAAATCTCAACTAAGTTAACTAATAAACAGGAATATCAGGTGATGGCATGGCACCACCCAAGTTGCTAATGCAAAATGTTGAGCGAGGAGCGAAAGGTCAGTCCTGGAACTGGGGCCTGCAGATGCAACCTGATTTTCATATTGATTGTGTTTTCCAGTGGGCTTCAGGTCAGGAGCTGAGACCTCGGGGCTTGCTCTGTCTGCAGCTGTCTCACTGTTTTCTTTGCTTACCTTGAGCAAGTCCTGCAATATTTCTTTACTGCTTCTCCAAGGATAAAATAGGTCTAATGTTTATCAGTGTTGCAAAGGCATCAATGCCTCAGAAAAGGTCTTAGGTGTGCCCTAGGAGGAGGATGCTATGCACAGTAAAAGATTGACTCTGTGTGTGTGTGTGTGTGTGTGTATATATATATATATAAAATCAAAAGGGTTAATGTTTCTCTGCAGGATTGCAGGATATTTATTTTTACCCATTATTAAATCTATTGTGAATTACTGTGCTTTTTTTTTTAATGGGTTTACAACCAGGAAAAGAGAAGATACAGGCACCTGTTCTGAGAGGGAAGCAACATAGAACTGTATATGTTATACCAAAAGCATTTGTTGATACATAACAGATCAATATGCAACTGCATAATAAGGTTGAGAAATGAGATTAAATGTTCAAATAGGTATACTAATTAGAAAGGACATGTACATCCACGTACAGAGAACCTGACGGTGAGAAAATGACAGAGATTCAGCACTACAGTGAATTATAAATGTCAAATTACAAGGATGCATGTAAAAAAAGCTTGTAACTGTTAGGAACTAGACTCTGTATTCATGTGAAAGCTGTTGCCTTTATCATCTTCTTAGATCCCTCTAAGGTGTTCTGTCATTCACTGTCAAATTTTCTACGTAAGATGGTAAGACGTATGTCACACAAGTGTCCAAAACTGCTCCTCTGCCTTTGTCAGGACACACCAATATATTTAGAGGAGTTTGTAAGCAGAAAGAATATTAAGCAGGAGATCTGCTCAAGTATCAGCAGTTAGTTACAGAATTTTTCTCCCCTCGGATGTGACAAAATCTAACACATGATGCCCAAAATGTAGAGGAAAAGGGAAGCAGCAATGTGTGTTCAGATAGGTGTGGGCTCAATAGGTTTTTAGAGAGCCATAGTCTGCACAATAAAAATGGATGCTAACTAAATTTTGATGTGCAAGAGCATGTCTTTAATTTGCAAGGTATTTTTTTTAATTAAAAGGTAAATAGCATTTATAATTCTTCTCACAGACCGAGAGCAGCAACAACACCTACAGAGCTCTCAAGACACCTGAAGAACTTTGATGCATCTGGTCTATGAGGTAGGTACATTTAAATGAAAACAGTTGACCACTTTAAGTGATATTTTTTCTTTTTACACAATATTGGTTATTGCTTCTAAAAATTTCTGAACATCAGTTGCAAGATATTAGTTGCATGAAACGTGTAAAATACTCAGCCATGAAAGCGTGGTGAAGGTCCATCCCCAAGTATAGTTGACTTGGGAAGACATTTGCTGTGGTGCAGTTGACTTGCATTAAGCCAGGACTTCACGTGAATATGAAGGCACAAAGTCTGTCTGCACAAGCTGTGTTCAGACCCTTCTGCACACAGGCCTCACAGAAATGCTGCAGAGCAATCACAACTGCTGAAGGTTCCTTTTCTGAGCTAAATCCTCTCCTTCAACACAATCCTCCAAGCCTGCAGAGCTTATAGTTAATTTCCTCTAAGGTCTTTGAGGCTCAACACCCCGTTACAGGTTTGGGCAGTTGAGGTTCCTTCAGCAGAACCCATCCTCCAGCCCAGGTGCTCCTCACTCCCCACACTCACTGAGGCGAGTCCATGGCTGCACCTCTCCGAAGGTTTCCTGCATTTGTCAAGCAGAGCAGCTGCAGCCCAGGAAGGAACCGAATGGGAGGGCAGTGCCAGCTCAGGGATGGGTGTTGTGCGTGGTCGTGTCACCCTGCTCACCTCCACGGCCGCACTCCGAAACCTGAGCCTCTTCTGGCAGCTGCTCAGCAGCACTCACCAGCCACAGCTGCTGTGCAGGGGACCTGCCCAGCTCTGAGACACGGCTGCCTCTCTTGCCAGTGGTCTTTAGGGACAGCATCTCCAGGTCAGCTTTTCCAGTGGGGAAGCCCAGCAGCTCACATTTTGTTAGGTTGCTTGAAGTGAGTACAACGGCTGGGAAGAGATGCAGGCTGCTGACACCAATCTCTCTAATATGTTAAAGCTGGATCATGTTCTGCTCAGAGGGTCTGATGGTATCAGCCTCCAGAGAATCAGTGTCTGACACTCCCAGTCTGTTGTTCATATTGGTTTGGTCTCAGCTGAGCTATTTCTAACAACGAAGAACATATCTGAGCGAGTTACAATTTGCTGTAATCATATTTTTCCAGTTTTTCTCTGTGATAATTACTCCCATAAATATCGTTGCTTCACCTCAGCTCAACAGAGTGATCTCTGTTTCTGTGCTCAGTCTCAACCTTCCGTACTTGGATTGCTGGGGAAGAACAATGATAGCATTTGTTTGTACCAGAACCACTCCAGCTATTGGGCTGTTGGGGCTTCTAGGGCTAGCTCTGTTTCTTTGCAGTATTAGCTGTAGAAAAATTGCCTACTGAATTGAAAACTGGTGAAGAACGTGCATTAAATTGCACCCGTGTTTAAATTAATTAGTTATTGATAAAAATAGTAATAATAATAATAATAATAATAATAATAATAATATTTGACTTGGTTTTCAACCATGCAGAGACTTGAAAACCAGAAGACAGGATGCAGATTTTCAGTTTAATGTCTTTGGCTTTACTGCATCCCTGGGCTTAGTTTAATGACAGACAATGTTTTTAATGTAATCAATGGGCTAAAGACCTCAGAAATTCCAGTTCCTAGCATGGTTACTAACAGCTTTTCTGTTGGTAGTAGTACTAACAGCTTTTCAGCCTTAAAGTAGACTTTATAAGAGTCTTGTCTGTTTTTAACTGCTGGTTAAGAGTCACAGACACATTTCAACTTCAGAGTGCCAGGCACCAGCAGTACCCAGAAAGGAGGTGCTTGGTCTGAGACCTTAAAATGCAAGTGAGTATATGGGAAAGAAAAAGAGGCAAGAATAGGAACCAAGCTGTCCCCATTTTAAAAGTGGTGAAATATGGCAAAAGACTAAAGGACTAGCCAAAGTTACCTCTGTTTCCTGTGGCAGACCTGGCATTCAAAGCCACGTCTCCAGATTTCTAATGTACCCTCTTAACTACAAGGCCATTCTTCCCCTCCAGAAAATGATATATAGGTATATAAATGTGCATTGATGTAATGCCAAGTTATAAACCACAAGCCTTTCAGAACTCATGTCCCTGACAGATTACAAAAGAACTTGAAGTCAGGAGAATTGTGGTTTGTCTGACCTTATGCTAATCATTCTCCCTACTTGTGTCTTGGTCAAACTGAAAATGGATAGAATAATGAACCCTTTTGAAAACTGTAATTTCTGGGTGTTGGTCATGACCCAGTTTTTATAAGTTGCTAGGATATGGGTATAATCAGGGAAATGAAGATTCTATCTTATGAGACAAGACCGAAAAGCTTGATTTAAACAAAAGAAATGATGAGTAGGAATATTAGTACACTGTGAGGGGAGTAAATATCAGAACTAATTAAGTTCAAGGACAAAATTGGCATCTGAACAAATGGATATAAACGGGCCCCTAATAAACAGGCCTGGAAATCCTAAGCCAAGTTATGAGATTCTGGAACAGTTTTCCAAGGGGAATAGTAGGGCTGGAGAAAGGAAGAGCTTTTAAATGGATCTCAGTTTGCGAACTGAGTATCATGCCTGAGAAAACCAAAGAACCACACTGTCAGTCCAGGCAAGTCCAGTGTCCCCAGGTAAAAGCCAGGACATCACCAGGATTTAACATCAGATGGTGTTCTGGAAAAACATTGTGACTGGCTACTTCTAGCTCAAATTGCATCAGGCGTATTTTATTTTTTAGGCTACTCAGTTCAGAGTCTCTTCAATTCCCTGATTATCTCACCAGCCTCGCACTTGAGGTGTTATTCAACATTTCCAGGTAATCCTTCCCTGCTCTCAAGAGCCAGTGCAGGAGCAGACCTGGAGCAGGTCAAGGTAAGATTGAACGAGAAACTCCTCGTGTTGGCTGCCAAGGATGGGAGAGCGGGGTGGTGGCAGGGCCAGGTGGCAGGGCAGCACACACAGTGTTCTTCTAGAACGGCTGAAGCTTCTGTGCAGAGGCTGGACCCTACCCCCACAGCACAGCCCTCTGGAGGGGACACCTGCCGAAAGCCTGCTGGCAGCGTCTTCAGTGCCTTCCATCCCGAGGGCAGGCGACCGCTCCTGCTGCGGGAACAGGAGAGTGCAGATGCTGGCGCAGCCCCGCATCCCCGGCGTCCAGCCACGGGAAGGGATTGCTGACCCGCCTGGCCTCCTTGCCCTGCCCTGTCTGTGCCCGCACCGTCGCACCCTGCCGTCACCCTGGGCGAGGGCACTGCCTCTTTCCGGGCGGGGCCGGGCGGGGTCGGGCGGGGCCGGGCGCTCNATTTATAATTCTTCTCACAGACCGAGAGCAGCAACAACACCTACAGAGCTCTCAAGACACCTGAAGAACTTTGATGCATCTGGTCTATGAGGTAGGTACATTTAAATGAAAACAGTTGACCACTTTAAGTGATATTTTTTCTTTTTACACAATATTGGTTATTGCTTCTAAAAATTTCTGAACATCAGTTGCAAGATATTAGTTGCATGAAACGTGTAAAATACTCAGCCATGAAAGCGTGGTGAAGGTCCATCCCCAAGTATAGTTGACTTGGGAAGACATTTGCTGTGGTGCAGTTGACTTGCATTAAGCCAGGACTTCACGTGAATATGAAGGCACAAAGTCTGTCTGCACAAGCTGTGTTCAGACCCTTCTGCACACAGGCCTCACAGAAATGCTGCAGAGCAATCACAACTGCTGAAGGTTCCTTTTCTGAGCTAAATCCTCTCCTTCAACACAATCCTCCAAGCCTGCAGAGCTTATAGTTAATTTCCTCTAAGGTCTTTGAGGCTCAACACCCCGTTACAGGTTTGGGCAGTTGAGGTTCCTTCAGCAGAACCCATCCTCCAGCCCAGGTGCTCCTCACTCCCCACACTCACTGAGGCGAGTCCATGGCTGCACCTCTCCGAAGGTTTCCTGCATTTGTCAAGCAGAGCAGCTGCAGCCCAGGAAGGAACCGAATGGGAGGGCAGTGCCAGCTCAGGGATGGGTGTTGTGCGTGGTCGTGTCACCCTGCTCACCTCCACGGCCGCACTCCGAAACCTGAGCCTCTTCTGGCAGCTGCTCAGCAGCACTCACCAGCCACAGCTGCTGTGCAGGGGACCTGCCCAGCTCTGAGACACGGCTGCCTCTCTTGCCAGTGGTCTTTAGGGACAGCATCTCCAGGTCAGCTTTTCCAGTGGGGAAGCCCAGCAGCTCACATTTTGTTAGGTTGCTTGAAGTGAGTACAACGGCTGGGAAGAGATGCAGGCTGCTGACACCAATCTCTCTAATATGTTAAAGCTGGATCATGTTCTGCTCAGAGGGTCTGATGGTATCAGCCTCCAGAGAATCAGTGTCTGACACTCCCAGTCTGTTGTTCATATTGGTTTGGTCTCAGCTGAGCTATTTCTAACAACGAAGAACATATCTGAGCGAGTTACAATTTGCTGTAATCATATTTTTCCAGTTTTTCTCTGTGATAATTACTCCCATAAATATCGTTGCTTCACCTCAGCTCAACAGAGTGATCTCTGTTTCTGTGCTCAGTCTCAACCTTCCGTACTTGGATTGCTGGGGAAGAACAATGATAGCATTTGTTTGTACCAGAACCACTCCAGCTATTGGGCTGTTGGGGCTTCTAGGGCTAGCTCTGTTTCTTTGCAGTATTAGCTGTAGAAAAATTGCCTACTGAATTGAAAACTGGTGAAGAACGTGCATTAAATTGCACCCGTGTTTAAATTAATTAGTTATTGATAAAAATAGTAATAATAATAATAATAATAATAATAATAATAATATTTGACTTGGTTTTCAACCATGCAGAGACTTGAAAACCAGAAGACAGGATGCAGATTTTCAGTTTAATGTCTTTGGCTTTACTGCATCCCTGGGCTTAGTTTAATGACAGACAATGTTTTTAATGTAATCAATGGGCTAAAGACCTCAGAAATTCCAGTTCCTAGCATGGTTACTAACAGCTTTTCTGTTGGTAGTAGTACTAACAGCTTTTCAGCCTTAAAGTAGACTTTATAAGAGTCTTGTCTGTTTTTAACTGCTGGTTAAGAGTCACAGACACATTTCAACTTCAGAGTGCCAGGCACCAGCAGTACCCAGAAAGGAGGTGCTTGGTCTGAGACCTTAAAATGCAAGTGAGTATATGGGAAAGAAAAAGAGGCAAGAATAGGAAGATTGCTGTCCCCATTTTAAAAGTGGTGAAATATGGCAAAAGACTAAAGGACTAGCCAAAGTTACCTCTGTTTCCTGTGGCAGACCTGGCATTCAAAGCCACGTCTCCAGATTTCTAATGTACCCTCTTAACTACAAGGCCATTCTTCCCCTCCAGAAAATGATATATAGGTATATAAATGTGCATTGATGTAATGCCAAGTTATAAACCACAAGCCTTTCAGAACTCATGTCCCTGATAGATTACAAAAGAACTTGAAGTCAGGAGAATTGTGGTTTGTCTGACCTTATGCTAATCATTCTCCCTACTTGTGTCTTGGTCAAACTGAAAATGGATAGAATAATGAACCCTTTTGAAAACTGTAATTTCTGGGTGTTGGTCATGACCCAGTTTTTATAAGTTGCTAGGATATGGGTATAATCAGGGAAATGAAGATTCTATCTTATGAGACAAGACCGAAAAGCTTGATTTAAACAAAAGAAATGATGAGTAGGAATATTAGTACACTGTGAGGGGAGTAAATATCAGAACTAATTAAGTTCAAGGACAAAATTGGCATCTGAACAAATGGATATAAACGGGCCCCTAATAAACAGGCCTGGAAATCCTAAGCCAAGTTATGAGATTCTGGAACAGTTTTCCAAGGGGAATAGTAGGGCTGGAGAAAGGAAGAGCTTTTAAATGGATCTCAGTTTGCGAACTGAGTATCATGCCTGAGAAAACCAAAGAACCACACTGTCAGTCCAGGCAAGTCCAGTGTCCCCAGGTAAAAGCCAGGACATCACCAGGATTTAACATCAGATGGTGTTCTGGAAAAACATTGTGACTGGCTACTTCTAGCTCAAATTGCATCAGGCGTATTTTATTTTTTAGGCTACTCAGTTCAGAGTCTCTTCAATTCCCTGATTATCTCACCAGCCTCGCACTTGAGGTGTTATTCAACATTTCCAGGTAATCCTTCCCTGCTCTCAAGAGCCAGTGCAGGAGCAGACCTGGAGCAGGTCAAGGTAAGATTGAACGAGAAACTCCTCGTGTTGGCTGCCAAGGATGGGAGAGCGGGGTGGTGGCAGGGCCAGGTGGCAGGGCAGCACACACAGTGTTCTTCTAGAACGGCTGAAGCTTCTGTGCAGAGGCTGGACCCTACNGCGTGTCCGCCTCTGCGGCAGCGCGGGGTGCGCGGCCACTGCCCCTCCCCGGGCCGCCTGCGGCAGCGACCGGGTCCCCCGCCTGCCCGCAGCCCAGCCGCCCTCCCCGCCCCCCT
>VWZP01009963.1:161547-180072 GCA_013396995.1 Dicaeum eximium
CGCGCGGAGCGGGGCGGCAGCGCCGATAAACATGGCTTTCCGGAGCCGGCGAACAAAGGTATTTAGTGCCGCGGCGCGCCGCCGCGGGCACCTCCCGCACGGCGCGGAGAAGGTGCGGGCGGGCAGCGCGGCGGGGCTCGCTCGCTGCCCCGGTGCCCGAGGGCGTGGGGCCNTCAGATGGACACAGCGAGAACAGCGCTGGCGCCGCGCGGGGCTGCTTTTCCCTGAGAATCGCATTCTTTAATATTAAAAAAAAAAACCAACCAAACACCAAAAAACCAAACCAACCCCACGCAAAGTTTGGATTTCTGCCTAATTCTCGATGCATTTGTGGAGCGCCTCCCAATTTCGGAAAATATCGGTGCAGTATAGGGTATCAGTACAGAGTGTTTTCGCCATCACTCGGTGCATTTCACTTTTTCAAACGGCTTTTGTTCAAGTTGAAGGAAACCCACTGCATCAGTTATTTGAGTTCCAACGCCAGCTAATGGGGTTACAGCCTTCAGTTTCACAGCGGGGAAAAATTACAGTGTTTGTTGTTTACTTTCCAGCTGCCATTTAGAATACGACTTGAAAGCTTGCTGTGTTAGAGGATACAGGAAATAACACCTTAAATGAGATTAAAATAGAGGAGAGTGTGTTGGAAATAATTTTTTAGTTATTTAAGGTAATGTAGGTATCGAAGTATTTTTTTCTCTTTCTCTCTTTGTTTTTCTCATTTCTTTCAAATTCACGCAAGAGTCTGTGATACAAAACAAACGCTGGCTTCTCGTATGTTATCATAGGAAGCGTAGTGGTAATACGTCGACGGAGGCAAGGGCTCATGTTAAGGAAGAAATCTGTAGAAAAAGCAAGCATCTTGTATTAATTTCAGTTGGAATCTAATCAACAAGCTGGTCAGTCACTGCGTGCAGTGGATAATGAGGGCTGTGTGTGCTGCATAATTACTCATGGCTGAAGAAGTGCGGAGTACCCCTGCTCTGCGCGGGTTCGGACCGTGCGCTGCTAATTTCATTGCCCCCTCCCTACCACTCACACGGAAGCTGTTCTCAGCATCAAGAGCCGGGGTGAAATAGCACGGAGAAGTTCCTTAGCGCTAGGCGAAGTGTGCTGTGCCATGACGTTGCAGAGATCCTTTCTATTTAGTTGGCGAACAATAAACGTTTATTATCACCGCGGCAGATCATCAGACAAAGCTTCCCCCTCCCGCCTCCCCCAGGCACGAGCGCTGCTGATAAGGGAACCGCTCCGGGTGACAGGCAGAGCCGCAGGCGCCATTCGGAAATAACTTCTTTTATTATTGTTATTTTTTCCCCCCGGTTCGCCTTCCGCAAACCTTGGCAGGGCGGCGGCAGGTGTCAGGGCGGAGGTGCGCTGCCGCCGCCCCCGCCCGCCGCCGCGGAGCCGCCTGCCCGGCTCGGCGCCTCGCAGCCGGGCTCCGTTCGGGCACACGCGGGGAGCGGAGCGCGCTGATTTTGTACTTTGAAGCCTTTTTCGCCATAGATTTTTATGGCTCTAGGAGGCCTGACAGAGGAGTGCCTCTGCTGAGATGGGAGCCTTTGCTATTTTTTTCTTTGATTTTTTTTTTTCCTCTCCATCGCCTTCCTTTCCGCCCTCCCTCCTCTTGGTAGCACATCGAGTCAGTGTGAGTCAGGACTTGTAAAATGCATTTCCAAAGCCCAGATGAAAAGTCTCTCAGGCGTGTCTGCTGCTTTATCGGAGCTTTCCCAAGCCCACCTATGCAAACAGATTTGTAATATTTGTGTGCTTAACCGTGCATCTCTTTTACAGGAATCTGTTGCTGCGTTTGACATCTCTTGCAAGCTCCCAGAGAGAATTGATGGAGCATACAGCTAGGGAATAGGATACCAGAGAAGCACAGAGGAAGAATCCAGGCAATCACCAGGTAAACTCAGCCTTACTTTGATTTATTTCCTTTCATCTCGCCTGCAAGCTCTTACCCACTCCAGTAAGGGAGCAGGAGAGCAGAGGGACTGTACGTGTATGTATTAAATGCCTCTCGTTCGCTTCCTTAGGATGGGAAGGTTCAGCGTCCACTGGATATGGGACAAGATCTCTTGGCAACCCTTGTGGATTCTCCTTCTGGAGGCGAATTATAGTTATGGATTTATTGTCCCGGTGCAGCACTTCCACCAGCAGCAGCAACAGCAGCAGCTTTCTGACTCTCTTCGGTGACGGGTATTCTTGGGTGGATAATACGGATTACGTTGTTATTGCTTAAGAATACGCGTAGTCGAGGAGAGTACCGGCGGCGGGCAGGCAGGCAGGCAGCGCGACCGCCCCCAGCCCACCAGCTGGCTCCTCACCTCCTCTAGTTGCCAAGGTAGCACCTTTTCCATCTTTTCCTACGCTTTGCAATGTTTCATTCTGTGTCTCTGCCCGGGCGGGGGGAGCTCGAACGCCCTGTCTCTTGCGGAGGGGGGTGCCCGGTGTGTGTGTGTGCGTGGGAGCGAGCCCAGGGCTGGCGAGGGCCGCGGCAGGGCCGGCCAGGCTCCTCGGCAGAGGGTGGCCGGGGCAGCCGCGGCCGCTGCGGGCTGCGCCTTCGCGGGCAGCGCTCTTCAGGCTGCGCCGGGGCCGGGGGAAGGCTCTCGCCCCGTCCGGGCAGCCCCGGTGCCTCGGCACTCGGTCTGCAGCCCCCGGCCCGCCCCGTCCGCAGACCCTCGCCTCTCTCCGGCGTGGGGCGCGGATGGGGGAGCCGAGGCGGCCGGGGGTCTCTCCCACCGGGACACGGAGTGCCCGCAGGGCCGCGGCGGCCCCGGCTCCGTCCGCGCCCCCGGCAGAGCCCGGGCTCCCCCGGCCGCAGCAGCCGAGTCGTGCGGGGCCGGGGGTGCCCGCGGGTGGGGAGGTGCCGAGCACCCCGTGCTAGCGAGGCGAGGGACACCCTGCACGGCCACAGAGCGCCCCATGCCCGGGGAAGCCCCTGTTCCCCGGCTGCCCAGGGGTTCGGCCAGCCAGCGGGGCCACTCCTGGGGAGCAGGCTGAGGCCGCTTGCTTTCAATGAAAGCAGTGCCCCTCTTGCTCTTTTATCCTCACCCTGCAACCTGGTGAGGAGAGGAATTAGAATCCACCTTCACACCAGCTCCAGCCCAGCAGAGCTTATCAGCTTCTGAGGTCCCACACTGAGACACAAATTCAGGATCAGAGCTGAGGGTTTTTTCCCCCTCTGCAGCTCAGGTGGTGGCTTATTTGTGCCCTTTCTAGGAGCTCAGGACTCCCCAAATGCTACTTGCAGCTGGACAGGTGGGAAACACAACTAAGGGAGTGTTGATTCCCATAACTGGCCAAGACATGCCCCATCGCTTTAACACAGAAAAAGTGCATCTCAATCTAAGCAGCAGGGCACAGGATTTGGTTAAAACCTTGATCAGCCTTTCAGATGTTGTGCTTAGGAAAATCCAGGCATAGCATTCATACTTCCAGTCTTTTTTTCCCTGCTCCTCTGCCCACAAGCCTGGCAGAGAAAAGGAGCAGGGTGTGATCGTGCCTGTGTTTTGCCATTCAAGGCCTCTCCACATGCCCGTATGATCCCAGGTCTTGTTGCCATGTAGTCACAATTGTGAGACCAGATTTCAGCCTTAAGTGAATTAGATCAGAAGCCATTTTAAAGCAAGACCAGGAGTCCTGAGATAAGACAGCCTTTTTGAATGCATCCTTCCCCAACCTCAGCTGTGATGGGGCTAGGAACGATTTTTAATGTGGACAAGCCAGATGTGGGCTGATTGTTGGGAGTGCAAGGTGGGCTGATGGAGAATGTCTTTCTCTCTGTCTCTTGCTTAGAGATTGAAAGGCTGTCAACGTTCTACTTAATAATTTCCAACAACTGCCAAAGCAATCTTAATCTGTTGCCTTTAGTAGTGAGTGGAGTGCTCGTTGTAACACAGACGTGTGGATCTGTTATTCTTTAGACACATCTTTGATGCTAGCACTCTGATCCTTGTGTTTCTCTAATACCACTTGAAAGCAGATTTTTTTCCTTGTAGTTTAGTATGTTCAACAGCCTCAGAAATAATGTTAAATTATGCTCTAAAAAGACATGATCAGCTGCTAAATCATAGTCAGTTCAGCACCGTAACGCAGCCACATTCACAAGTACTGCAGGAACAGCGATGGAAACACTATTTTAAAATCCAGGTTTGTATTACAAACCTGCCTCTGGTCAGAGCTTTTAGTTTACATTTTCCCTTGAGTCATGACTTAGAATATTATTAAGAGTTCCCATTTCATCACATAAAGGGCGTGGGTTTGTTTGCTCTTTGCTTGGTTGAGTACCTTGTGTACTATGTATTGGACTGGTACCCATAAATACAAGTTTAGCAAATGGTTCTTTATACTTGGTTTCTTCTAGTTGCTTTCTGTAAAGCATGAGGAGATGGTTTTGCTGAATAATGCCTTAATGACAGGGCTGATGCATTTTTAATGCATGTACTCTTTGTCATTGTCAAAATTAACATTTTGATGATTGTAGATTTCTCTTCTCTAAAATCTTTTGGGAATTTCATTGCTATGTGGGTTAAAAGAGTGAAAGTGTAAGATCCAATTGGAGAAATAGTGGATATGCTCACCAAAATGATTCTAGAATATTGTGTAAATGCTCCATGTGGACTCTTGGATGATGTTTCCCAATAACATGACCTCAGAGGGACTCCCCCATTTATTAGCAGTTCCAGGGGTCTGTCACATATACATATTGAAGGACAGAAGGGGTCATTTCTGAACAACAGACGTCTTAGTGACTATTCATACTATGGGTCTGATCCTGGCAATGAACACAGCTTCCACGGGACTGCTCAGGAAAGCAAGCTTGCTCATGTTAAATCCAAAATATTTAGGGCCAAATCCTCCTATCCAATGCAATAGCAAGGTCCCAGTTTTTTTCACTGTGGGAAAGATTAGACCCCTAGTGAAAGGGATTTTTTACAATGCTACACTTCCTACTTTGCTTTAGAAATTGCGAATCCTGTGTGCTAAAAAAATAACTCTAAATCCTTCCTGCCTCTAGTAGTCTAATGATATTTCATTAATGGCAAAAATTACACTAAAAGTTTATAGTGGAACGTAGTAAGAAATTACTTTATTGAATAAGGGGGTTTAATTGTACCAGTATGAGCATTTCCTAGGACATTTTAGAATGAGGTTTGTGGCAGCACCAACTGTGCATTTATAGCTATTTTGGCGAGGGCATATTTAATTAATTCAGAATGCTACATTTCTGCTTTAAAATGGGTTTTGTAATCTGCCTCCTGGTAGAAAATTAAATAAAAAAATTACCCCAAAAATAATTACTTGAACTTAGCCTTGTCTTTAAAGGCCATAATCCTATGAAGATTTATATCTCTGGGTAATTTTCTCTGCTGGAGTAGCCTCGAAGGCTGCTGCCATGGGTAAGTCTTTGTCACACCAGGGCCCCCAGAGCGGCACAGGCGGTTGGTGGCAGAACAGACGCTGGCATGGCAGCGGCCCTGGTGCAGCGCAGGTGACACTGGGATACTGGCTGTCCCCCTGCACAGGTGACACTGTGATACTGGCTGTCCCCTGGCACAGGTGACACTGTGATACTGGCTGTCCCCCACCCAGCTCAGGCCTTCCCAGAGCAGGGAGCTGCCCAAAGGGCTGTGTCCCTGAGCACAACGGGCACATCACGCCCCATGGTGGGAGTGGGAGAACAAAGAGTAGTTTTGGTCCCTATGTCCTGTGCAGGCAGGGTCACAGCCCTGCCTGGGTCTGCCCGTAGTGTGAAGCATTTCTCTGCTTAGCAGTACCCAAAATTAAGTGGTAGGGACTGCCATTGGAGTTCAGGTGCTCTTTCCAGAAATATTTAAAACTACAGCCCTTACATATGTATATATCCAAGAATGGAATAAATAATATATACACAGAGGCTAGAGCATAGTAGAAAAGCCCCATTCTCCCAGACCTGACAGAGGCACAACACCCACTCACCTCAGCAGGAGTCGTGCTGTTGCAGTGCATATTTATGACCTGTGTTATGATTCCTCTTGCTGCTGCAAATTTACCTAAAATAAATGCCCACAGTGTTGCATGTAGACGTGTATGGTTATGCAGATGTTTTTATTTTCTGCTTTTAAGGCTACATATGATTTTGAGGGGAGTGTAATTTTATTTCCATAACAAGTCATTGTCTTTCGTGTCAGTTTAGATGGCTTCTAGTGTTCGTAAGGTTTCCTTGAGGAAACCGAAAACAGTAATATCTATACATCCACGCAGCTCTACACATACTTTGCAGCTGTAAGAATAAGCTAACTAGCCTTTTTCTCTGCCTTTTTACATCACACTAACCGTAATGTACACAATGGATTTTTATGCGCTTTTTAAAAATAAATCACACCTTTACGTACACAAAAGGCTTTTTCTTCTCTTCTATTTAATAGGTTACTATTTTTCTGAAAAGCATCACCCCCAGGTATTACCCATAGCTGTTATGACACCTCACTATTTAGTGTTGTAAAGGTAAATCATAACACTCATTATTAAGAGCCATAAATTTTTACCAGAATCATCATCTACCTCCTGAAAGCTTTAATGGTAGAAACATTTCTTGGGCTAACGCCCATGATGATTACATGCTTTTTATTGCTATCATTTAGTAACCAAATTGCTCAAAAATCAAAGGACTTAATTATCCCATACCTGCAATGCATAGAGCTATTTATAAATGTTGGCTCGATAATAACAATGACTCAAAAGAAATTTAAATGACAGGCCAAAAATAAGTAGTCTAGAAGTGTAAAAAAGAGCCAGAATTTGTAGAGGTGATGGAAAGAGTCTGACTGCAAAGGACAGAGAGGATCCTGCAGAAGGTAAAGAGAAGAGTCTAGGAGGTGATGGTAGAAGGTAGATGTGACCCAGCTTTCAGCATCAGAGGGCAGAGGAGAGGTGAGGCACCAGGGACTCTCGGTGAGGAGGCATTGCAGTGTGGTGCTGGATGTACCAGAAGTGTTGAAACCAGGGCTGGAACATCACTCAAGTTTGGTAGTTTCCTTCCTGGAAAAACAGTATCTAGTTATAAGCAGCCAACAAAAAATTAGGTGAAATGTTCCAGAAACTAGAGCGGGTTGATCGATGGGAAAAATAAGAGCCTTGAATATATAGCTGAAAGGTGGCTTATATATATATTTTATATATACACACACACACATATATATGATGGTACATACCTAGTCAAAATTACATAATAATGCCCATGTAGATAAATGAAATTAGTATCTTGCTTTTGAAATTGTTCTCCTGCAGAAACCAGCAGGAAAGCAGTGTAGCCTGGTGTGTGCAAATAGACCTAGAAGCTATGTACAGAGAAAATGCAGCATGGCTATCAAGAAACATTTCCTTTCGGTGAACCCAATACCCCTCTAGCCAGTGGGGATGATATAAAGCAACAGAGCAATCTCCAGGCAGGAAAGCCCTTGCCTGGGAGATGTAAAATTAACTTGGCCAAGACACAGCAAGCAGTAGTCACCCTAGGAGGGCTGGAGAGCCGTCTGGGGAGGCCCTCATGCCTCTGACTGTGGCAACACAGCTCCATGGAGCTGAAATGGCTCCGATAATTTCTCAACACTTTATACCGCTAGAAAGAAAGCCTAGGGCCACAAGAGGTAACTTACACTTTCCAAACTACTCAAGAGTATTTCAGATGAAGTAGATCTCTTATCTGTTTTGGGGTCAGTTGTCACCACCGTGTTGTTCTGTATCAGGCTGTCCCATCTGAGTTACACGCAATGTACACCCTTTTCACATTATTGCATGAGGCATGAAATGTTGGAAAAACATAGCTGACTTTAATAGTAATCACTGATTCATAACCTTGTTTGTAATATTAGCAGTTCCCTTACTAGATCAGGACAATACCACAAAGTTAATTAATGATCACAGGTCAAACCAATCTTTTAAATCATTGGAAATCAAAGATAAAGTGATCAACATGGGGCTGGTCTTCTCTAATTGGAGAAAGAGGAACATTCTGAACCAGAACAGTACTGCATGCAATTGTGCAGCCTGTTACCAAAAAAAGAACCATCTCACTGCATCTTACAGAGGCATTTACATAGATAATGTAGATTTCATATGACTACTTTTAGATTATCTGATAGTAATAGTACTACAAATATTCACATTCTTTTAACAAGATGCTGGATCAAGTAAAAAGGCATCACTAATTACTGCTTTTTCAAGGATTTATTTTATTTCTTTAATTTAGGTGGAAAATAGTAGGAGCAGAGAGGCTTGATGCACTAATGCTTCCCACCATCTGGAAACTCTTCCTTTAACAATCATTCTTCAGGAGATAACTTACTTGGTTACTCCGTATTACCTCTTCATCAATTTGCCATGATACATTCTGCTGTTTTACAGTTTATTGCTTGCTGTTTTACTGGAGCAACACTTATTACAGTATTATTATTACTCGATGCTCTGGTTGTTAAAAATGACCACTATGGTAAAAACTGTTTCTTGTTCCCCTGCTTTCCGCCACTGTCTTGCTGTCCTCCTTCCTATTTACAATACATGTAAAAGATCTCAGGGGATGGAAGGGATTTTCTTTCTCAACGTGTTTTATTTTAGAAATGTCAGGATCATTTAATTTCCTAATTTTTTTTTTCTGAATGTCTTGAACTATAGAGGAGAGCAGTGGAAACTTTCTCAGACCTCAGCTTAAGAGGTGGCAATTTTTCCATTTTTAAGAAAGAGACCTTTTTCCCCACGTGTTTGCCAGGGTCTGAGTTATGCAGAACACAATAACATAATTACTTTCAAGGTTTCAGTACAATCCCTTTTGTTTTGACTGCTCGTTGTCCTTTTTTGTGTTATGACATCATGTAGCTGTCCCATCATGTGTTGTACATGTGATAACATAAATCCATTTGCTTTAGGTTATTCAAAGAACCCCTTGATAAAAACTGGATCTGCAAGTCCTGCTCTAGGAAGCAAAAGCCAAACCCACTTCCTTTTGCTCTTCTTGTTTAGATGCTTGTCATTTCTGTCTATGTAAATTCTTACCAGCAAAGAAGGCAGGACCAGTCCAGACCCGTGGTTAGAGATGAACACAGACACGTTTAGTTTTCTTTTGCTGGAGCTGCAGTGAGGTGGTGCTGCTCACTCTGCTCCAGCCTCCCTGGTAGAGAGGGAAGAGAAACTCCAGCAAGGGAAAGGATGCTGAATGGGCATGATGAGCAATCCAAGGAAAACAAATCAAATCAATAAATCCACACACACAATATCTAGCTAGGCTTTTCAGGTTTTATTTTTTTTATCAAATGCGACTCTATTCTAAGTATTCCACATTTCTTGGATGCAAAACTTAAACATGTGCCCTGTAGAGAGGCTCAGAACAATAGCTCTGCTTTCTCTGATAAAACCTCTCTTCTGAGATTAACTCTGGAGCTAGCAGTGAGGTCAGTGTTTCATTTCATATAAGTCAGCTCGTGCTGACAAGGGTCTGGCCTTCTTAGTGATGGGCCGTTTGCTGCTCAGAAGTGTGAGGAATGGCTTTCTGAAATATCGATAGCTCGCCTTCACTAGAGTTCATGATCAAATTTAGCTGGCAAGTATCAATGTGCTACAGCCAGACTGCAGGGCTGAGATGCTCAGGCTTGGGCCAGCTGCTAAGGTCTGCTTCCTAAATCAGAGGCTAACTCTTCCATTAGTGTAAATCAGTGGTTTATAACGATGTCAAATGAGATTTGTGTCAGAGTAGCCCAGACTACAGCCTGGTCTTGGGATTTGAAAAGGAACAGAAAAATTAGGCTACAACCATTAGAATTCTTTTTTCATTTAGTTTTGTTGTGCATATTTGTAAATGTGCCTATACACACATGCACATACATGCATTTTATTCCCATGGACTTGTGGCCACATGGCTGCCATTTAACATGGACCTAAGAGCACAGAATCTTCCTCCTGGTGTGGTTTGATTGACATGTGCAGAGATCTCACATAAAGGCTCTGGGATCCCGCTTTTCATCCATAAAAGGAAAGCAGGCAAGCTTCATCCGTGGCTAAACCCTTTGCACAATATACATCAATAATGAGGCAGCATCTATTTATACATTGCTCACTGGAAATGACTGAATTCAGACAGAAGTTGGTGAGGCAGCCTGAGTTCCACCAGCCTCCATGGAGTCTATTGTTAGTACCCAGGATGACTCCTCAGGCAAATGGAGAAGAGAGACACAATTTGGAGCCTACCATGCCACAGGAGGAATACCAGCTTCCACACTTGGCAGGTGGTGTCTCCTCTCAGAGAATGCCTTTGCTGGCTCTGCCAGAACCCGGCAGCCATGGAGGAGGAATGCAGGAGAAATGGCCACAAGAGTACAGCCCTGCTGCTGCTCCCCAGGAAATGGAATGCTGGCTTGGGTTTACCCACAGGGTGAGAGCTCTCTGCCTTTCTTAATGAGAAAAGGACATGTCCAAGAGGGAAGGGAAGGAAGGCAGTTCTACCTTCATACACGCTGGTGTCATCTTCCCATATTGTTGCAGGAGGTTTTCAACAATATTTCTTTACCTAGAAAAAGAAAGATGCAGTAAAAAAAGCCCCATTCAGCGTTATGGCATTGGTTAGGTACGTCTGTGTGCCGATTGTCCACCACCACGTGTCTGTGATGATGAAAACTGCCTTGTCTGTGAGATATTTATCATAAATAAACTACTCATAAGAACCCCTTAGCAGAGCACGATCCAGACAGTGCTTTTGCTCCATATCGTTCTTCACTCCTGCTTTCCTCTGTGGCTCTTGTGTACTTTGCCCATATGCTCTAAAGCTATTTTGTTTTCAGTTTTATGTATGGTCTATGTAAATTAGAAGAATCAAGCTCCTCTGCTTGCTAAATTATAAATTGAGTGGAAATTGGCCGACTCTCTTTAGACTATGTAAGTTATACAAGATGTAAGTAATCAAGCTCAGCAGGCTGGGTTGGGGAGGGAAAGCACGTCAATAGCATGGGCCACGTGAGCTGTGTCCACATGTCTCCGTGCACTGCTGCTTGCCTTTGCAGCCTCAAATATCTCTCTGCTCTAAAGTGCCAATCTAACTCCTTTTAGACCATTCTCCAAGATGCAGGTTTATTGCCTCCTTTGGTAGTTTGCTCAGTATATTCAGTATGCCTTGTACAAATGAACTGCTCTTAAATGCCTGTTTCCACTCTCTTGCTTTAGCATCAGAGTAGATTCAGACTGCCTCCTCTGGGAGCACTGATTCATTTTCCTTCCCTTCTTCCCCTGTAAGTTAAAATGCCTGTTGATTTTAGTGTCTGTCTCCTTGGCTTACTCCCCGCTTTGGCTCTGTTTCCTCTACCCCACACTGCTTTTCATATGCCTGAATCTTGCCCTGGGTTATCTTTTCCTTAGTAGCCCACTGCAACCTCACAGAGTAGGACTGTGGTGCAGGAGCCGGAGCCTGGCAGTGGCTGGCAGCCTGTGAAACACTGCTGGGAGTGCAGGGAAGTTGGTTGGTGTCTTGGGTCTTGGTGAGATGGTGGAGAACCTGCTGCAGGGCAGAAAAGGCAGTCTCTCTGTAGCCTGTTAGGGCACCAGTTAGACCAAGATTTTAGAAAAAAAAGGGCCTAAAATCAGACACCTAGGCCTATCTTTACACAGCCAGGTAGGACCAGTGTTATTATAAGCAGATATGGGCATGGTGCTGCTCTAGTCTGAATGCAGGGTCCTCTTAAAACTGTCCATGTTCAGATGCTTGTGACACACCAAACGGCCACTAAGAGATGAGACTGATTGCAGCCTCAGCACAGACAGGCATTGGCTGCACCAGCATCCATGTGCTGCCAGAGTGACCAAGAGCAGCCTTGTGCTGTGGCCAGCAGCCCGTCCACCCCAGAAGCACCAAGCTGCATCCAGGCAGAGCTGGGGGTAGCTCTGCTCTCGGCCTTTTAGCTTCATGCCAGGCAGCGAACAGAGAAAAACATCTTTAGAGAGGCAGTGTAGTGCAGTTCTTAACAGCTGACCAACATTTTAAAGCCAGCATCATGGAGATTGAATCCCATTGCCGTGGAAAATCCAGGTTAGAAATTTATTGCTGCTGGGGGGGAATTGTGGGCATTTGGTGGGCTCTGCAGGCATGGCCCCGGGCACAGACCTTTAGCAGGCAGCCTGTTGCCAGGTACTGCACAGCCCTGTGTGCTCTGCTGACTCTTGAGGGATTGAAGCACATGCTCAACAAAAAGGGATCCCAAATGAGTAGTCAGGTGGCCTTCAGGAGTCTCAGGCTAGGACTCACACAGGCACAAAGGGGACCCTCTCTGCTCTGGCTTTGCCCTGCAGTTATTTGAGTTTGGGCTCTCTTTCACTGAGTTCATAAAATACATTATTTTTCTTTTAATTTGTTAAATACTTTAACGAATTAAATACTTTGATTCAGTGATATACCTTTAGAATGTGGTTTATTCTGTGCGGTCAAATGTTTACTGAGGATGATAAAATACATCCAACCTACCTTTTTAGAGCTGCTTCTTTTACTTCAAAGGAAAGGCATAACCTTTTGTTTCCTGATGTGATTTTTACTGAACCTCTGCCTACTTTATTTATCAGGCCACATATAAATTTATTACCACTTATGTTTCCAAATAAAAGACTCATAGGTTGGTAAGTAGTCTATAAGTTGAGCTGCTATTCCTTGAAACTCTTAAAAGGATGATTTTGATCCATGGAATTGCTAATTAAAGCTGCTTTTCAATATGAAAAAATTAAGTTAACAGTAATTAATGTAGCCAGCCTGGAACCTTAGGAAACTACTGCCAGCAAGTGTCTTTTGGTGCACTCAAGAGGATGCAGTTTGATTGTTGGCACCAACAGACAGGTTGGGAATTGTAAACATGGTAATTAGCAGTAAGTTTCTGGATCTCAACTTGCCAGACTGGCAGTCTGATTCTTGGAGTAGTTTCCGCATGGGAGGAGGGAAAAACAAAGTAAGGGAATTAGAGCAACCTTGCATTGCTCCGTGAACATATGCCACTGGACCAATGTTTTTCTTGGCAAAGATCTCTGACAAGGCGCTTAAAAGCAGCATTGCAGCCCAACTGCAAACTGTGAACCTCACTGCAGGCATCAACCAAGCAACTGTCTCTGGCTCTTCTGTTTAAACTACGAGTGTTGCTCCATGGTAAGGAATTTCAGAGTCTGAGATCCTTCCACTCCACCTCTGTGGTGGAGCACAGTGTTGATAAGGTTATCAACAATAATGGGATTAAAAGAGTTAAAATCCAGCTTTTGCGGTAATCCCGGAGTATTCTATTGTTGAGCTATCAAAGATTAAGGTTATAGTAACCTTATTAATCCTTGGTGTAGTATAAATAAAAAGGAAATGTCAACCTTAATTCCACCATGAAATTAAATCTTCACTTCTCTAAATGATGATTCAAATGCAGCTTACTGCAGCCTATGTGGTTTATGAAAATGTGTAACCCATGTGAATTTAAGAAATCCAATCTGAGAGACAGAGAGAAAGGAGTGATAAAACATGCACTTGTTTTGTTTAAAATGAAAAAAAGAAATTCATTCTGCTTGCATGTCTGCAGAAACTATACCTAGAGCCGAAAGAGTATGCAATTAGTAAGGGTCTGAATGCTCAAGGTGTACATCCCTGTGGGGCAGAGAATGCAGCTGCCAGCCCACAGCAGAACAGCCACCCCTGTGCCAGAGAGCAGCCACAGCACTGCTGGTGGTCACCCCATTCCTGTCCCCTGCTTGCAGGACACTGTGTGGCCTTGTTAGTGCTGCCTCAGTAGCAGGGACAGGGTGCCCTGACACAAGAGCTTAACCGAGCATTGATCCACTCGTGCTTTCAGTGCCAGAGACAGCGTGATGAAAAAACCAAAAAATGTTAGAAATGAAATGGTTGCTGAACCTTCTGCAAACCTTCTGCAATCCTTCACAGGTGCTGGTGAGAAGGGCACATGTTTTCCTGGGTAAGGTGATTTCCAGAGGGGTGGGAACTGCCTGTTTTGGCAATGGATGGTTTCCTCCTCCCTTGTGCTGGGCACAGCCCCTGCTCATCCTGCCCACAGAGGTTGAATCTATAAGTAGGTCTGAAACTGCCCTCTGGCTGGAACTAACTGCCTGAAGAGAGGAAAAGACAGACAGACTGAGCTTTGCTCAGAAGTCGATGGGATCTGGTCCAGGTAGATCTCTGTTTCTTTCTGGGGAGTGGGTGGGCAATTACAGTAAGTAGAAGTGGGCTGAGTACCCTTTGTTATGCTTTTTTGACTTGGAGGGGAAATAAAGTAGTGGTAAAATGGGGTGATTCAGAATGATTCTGCATATTAAGTATCTCAATCACTCATTCCAAGTCTAGGAGAGTGGTAGTTAAGTATCAAGGAGCTGCCTATAGCAGGAACTGAGCTCTCTGCAGGGCAAGAGACATTGCCAGAGAAAAAGAGATGGTTTCAGTGGGGCTGTTCCCAGGGAAAGGGGCTTTGTCACCTCAGGAAAACCCATCTGCCCCATGGTCTCTGCATGTCCTGGAAATCACTGGGTTTGTGGACTGATAGAGCTGGAGAGTGGGCATGTTCTGCGTCTTCGTATTGTTTGCTCCAGTTCTCATAAACTCTGATAAAGTTGCATAATGAAACTCATAAAAGAACTAATTTTAAGATTTTTTTTTTCCTTCACTCACTGAATCATGCTCTTCTCTGGTGTGAATTGTCACAGCTCCAGAGCGTGCACCGGTTCAGATGTGCCCGCTGGGTCCTGGGCTGTCTCCATCCCCTGTACAGCTGCAATTGCTGCCACAAACACAAACTGGCTCGCTCTGGCTCTTCTTGTCTTTCCGCAGTGTAGGAGCAGATAATGGGCCCATGGGGTTGTTCAGAAATATTGCTGGTTTCCAGTGCTAGCATAATGGTCCCTTCTAGGTAGTATCCCTTTCCTGGACAATTTCCCAGTAAAATAGTAAATGGCAACTGCAGAGCAGTAAAGGCAATGGCGTATTTGTTTGACTGACATTTCAGAGCCTGCAGAGCAAATGCAATTAGGATCCACAGTGTGCTGCAGTTTCCTTTCTTCATTTCCCTACCTTGGAAGAACTACTGTTAGGATCAGCTTAAGTTTGGTCCTTGCTACCTTAGGGTGGTGGAGATGCTCCAGGGATGAAGGCAGTGTGTGCCCAAGCCTGTGTGAGCACCCTTTGCATTGGGACCAGTCAGCACCTCAGAGGGCTCAGCTGGGACAGGAGCTGCTGCCATGCCCCTGCTGGCCCTGCAGCCCCAGGCAATAGTGATTTTGTTAGTAGTTGTGCACTTCCCTGGACTCAGCAGAGCTGACACCAGGTTGGCTCTGTGGCACTAAGACCTGCACTTCTCACTGGGGAGAAATCTGTCCATGCCCACGGGTCTGTGCTGGGCAAAGCAACACAGGGTTTGGGCTACCCTGGCCTTCACCAGGGACAGCCAATGCTTTATTTGGAATATTGCAGGATCGACAGTTGATGCGCTTTGAGCACTTTGATACAGACTTGGCAGCAGAAAGAAATGTGAAAAAACTGGTGATAATCATTGAGGTTTGCCTGAAGGAGGTAATTGAAAACAAATTGCCTCTAAAAGCCACGGCCATGGTTAATTATGGTGAAGCACTGTGGGCCACTCACCTGTAGGAAAAGACTGCTTGAGGACAAAGGGGGGTCAAAATTTTCTGCCCTGATGGAGAAAGAGGATCTCAGTCATATAATTTGGTTTGTAGGGTTATTCTGTAGCTCCTAGATTCTGCCATGAAAATCCAAGCCTGCAGAGCAACGCTTTAATGGCTGGAAATGATGCAGCCAGTGATTGCAGGAGCAGCTGTGGCTTGCCTTGGTGGCTGGGGGATGGCCAGGCTGTGTGGCATCCCTACTGCCACGGGCAGGGCTGAGCTGATCCCCACAGGAGAGGCACAGGGAGCTGTCATGTCCCCTCCCAGCAGGATGGAGTCTGCAATGTGCACAGAGCCACCACCCTACAGCCTGCTCCAACTGTGAGTTTTACCTTCCATGTGGAACATTGCTGCTGTGCACTGTTTTATTTGTTAGCAAATTTAAACATTGCAATGTCTGCTGTTCCTGGTGCTTCTCGGATGTCTGGACTCAGGCAGAGGCTTTTGCCTGTGTGAATTGATGAAGTGTTTTGCACTGTGTGTCCTCTGGGCACAGGGTCAGGGCAAGCCAGGACTTGGGGTGGCATGAATCTGCTGCCTGGGGGTGACAGGAGGGGGTCTGCCTGTGCTGGACAGTGGCTCCCCAGGACAAAACCTCTTTGTCTCTCAGAGAAGCTCTTTCCAAAATGCTATTGCAAGGATTCAGGAGATGAAAACAATGATGAAAAGGATGATCCAATTTGTACTAAATTGCACTTTTTCTAGATATTTTGATTCAGAGTTCCTGCAGGGAAAAAAAAAAAACCCCAAAAAAACCCGATTCTGCAGCTTCCTGTATCTGGTGACAAATTCCATACCAGCCTCTTTCAGGACAGATCCTTGCTCCAGGCTCCTGCATCTTTGCTTTGTGCTCAGGGAACTAAGTATAGGAGCACACTACAGCCTGTGCTGCTCTGTTTGCTTCCTGTGCCAATGCAAGTGGGGGAAAGACAGGACAGAATGAAAAATGGGAACCAAAGTTTCTTAAAGCAGTATAAATGCAGGGCAACCCTGCTGAGTTTGTGATGTTACATGAGCATTGGCTGAAAACTCTCTGAGGGTTGGACCACTCCAATTGGAGCCTCAATTGCAGCATTTCAAAAAGGACATTAAAGTATACATATGTACAAGTATTAAAATATGAAAACCCCCATCTAATCTGAGATATGGGAAGAGCCATCACCTGACTCTCTTTGGAAGAGAGAGATCTATCAACCTTTGATAGTTCAACATACCCTTATATAGAAAACCAAAACACACTGATTTGACTTATTATTCTTATTGTTATTGGCAGCTTTTGGGAAGTTTGGTATGTTAGCCATTTCTCTTCTTTTACAACAAAATACCTGAGTGCTGTCCATGCAGAAAAGCCTGTCCCCAGACAGTGAGACTGGTGTGACAGTGTTAGGGACATGCAATCATGCTCCCCTCTGTGGGAGTCTTGCCTGCACGAGAGCTGCAGGCTGTCAGGCTTTCCCCAGTGCAGTGGCAGCTCTGCTGCACAGGGTACATGAGCAATTGCTCTTGTTTTTAACATGTGGCATCATGACTTGCTCTTCCACTCAGTGCTAAGGTTGAAAAATACTTTCAAAATGAAAATACAGGAGGCTGACTGAGAAATCAGTGAGTATGCTACCTGGGTGCTCCAAATTTAGATATCATGATTGATAAGGGATATAAAATAGCTGACTCTTTTTTCCAAGCCAAAAGATACTCCGTTAATATGATGCAAATTGAACATGTCTGTTTTAAGAATACAGCTGTGTTTTACAGTCAGGTGTGCACCTGTATGTGTAGGCACAAGGGAATGGAATAACTGCAGTATTCCAGCACTGCCCAGACTTAGGTGCTGTAGGAAGCTGGCAGTATGAAATGTACTATCAGTTTTCCAGGGTCAAGCCCAGTACCTTTACAACAGCATGGAATTCAGAGTGGTGCTGGGTGAGAATGTTTTCCCCTGCATAAATGTGCAGGTAGTAAATATAATTTCACACTCCCCTTTTCTTCCTTTATTTCCCTTTATTTCTTTAAGCTGAAGGGGGAAAAAATGGGTCCCCTATGGAAGGAGAAGTTCTTGGCAGGACAACAGCTCTATGCATGCTGCAAAAGGTTAATGGATAAAAGGAGCTGCTGAGCATAGGGTGTGTGTGCTGGGTGGAAGGGGGTCACAGAGGGCCGGGGGGGTCACCTGGAGCCAGGACATTTGGGAGCTCAGGGACCTTCAGTGTCAGGGTGGTGGATTATTGTCATGAACAGACACAACCTAATCCCCCAGAAGAACAGATAACCGCATGCTCCAGACCAGTGCCGTGGCCCCTGGCTTTGTCCCATGCCGCTGCTCCTCAGGGTGTGGAGCTGAGTGTCGGCACTGCTTTGCCTTGTGTGGCTGTGTCTGGGGACGGGCAGTGCCCCAGCAGCCCTGCTCGCCCTGGGGAGGGGCTGTGTGCAGGGCCCGGGATGGGGCACGATGGGGCAGGGATGGGGCACCGCCCGGCTGGGCAGGGATGGGGCAGGGATGGGGCNCCCGGCTGGGGAGGGGTGGGGCAGGGATGGGGCAGGGATGCGGCACCGCCCGGCTGGGCAGGGATGGGGCAGGGATGCGGCACCGCCCGGCTGGGCAGGGATGGGGCAGGGATGCGGCACCGCCCGGCTGGGCAGGGATGGGGCAGGGATGCGGCGCGGCAGCAGCCGGGGCTCTGCGCGGCTCCGCCCTGCCCGGCCCCAAGGATGGCGCTCCCTGGCATCAGCAGGGCCCCGGGCTCTCCAGCTTGGACTTTTCTCTTGTATATGCATAAAGTACAGCGTGGTGTAAGAGGGTTTCCATGGAAGGAAACTGAGGAAACCAGGAAATTATTTTCTATCATAAATATTTATACT